>CBVK0103012206.1:4909-26061 GCA_900067695.1 Picea abies | reverse complement strand
CTCTCTCGGTGTGTTGGTGGCCAGGTTATGGGTCTCTGGTTTTGAGATCTAGAGCTTGATGTTGCGGTTGCTGGATTTTTCTGCTTCTTTGGTGGTTGGAATAGAGCTTTGAGGTCCATCATTTGGGCGTGGAGTGTGGAACTGTGGTTCTGCGCTTTGAGGTCCTTCTTGGGCGTGCAGTTTTGTCTTTTGCTTTAGTTGCAGGATCTTACCAGTCCTTATTATTGTAAATATTTTTAGTAGCTTAGTAGCTTTTTCTCGTCCCTTTCGGGTTTCTTATTTTCTACTCTTTTACCCATGGATGGGGGGAAGTGCATCATGCACCTGTGAATGCAATTTTGGATCCTTTTGGATGAATTAAAAAAAAAAGTTTATGAGAAAAAAAAAACAAAGCTTGCTTCAAGCTTCAATTCTCTCCCTTCAATGTTTTTCTAACTAGGCAGACTTTATTGAAAAATTTAATGCAAATTATCTCAAGAGATAAATTATTTATTTGTTGTTGGTCTGGTTTCCCAAGTAACAAGCCAACATCAAAGCTTTTTTTTATACATATCCTATTTTAATAGATTAATATAATTTGACTTGTGTGCTTAAAAAAATTATGCTTATTTATTAGTCCTTCTCTTTTTTTTAAAAATGCTTATGATTTTTTTATTATATAATAATTAATTAAAAATATATATACTTTGTTTATCTTTTTCTCTATTTTTCTTTTTAGAACTTTTATACTATCTCACATATAAGCAATAAAATCAAATATCCATGAATAATATATTGAAAATATTTTGAGAATTACAAAATCCACATATCCTTATCTTATCTTCATAAATCACTTTCATAAAATATAGGAGAGTTTGGATAGGAATTCAATTTTGATGATACCTAGTTTGAAAATTCATTGGCTTGTCATAAATTTAAAATTTAATAATAATAGTTAATTTGGTTATCAACCATGATTGGATTTAGAACATAAAATATATTTAATAATAATAGTTAATTTGGTTATCAACCATGATTGGATTTAGAACATAAAATATATGAGAGTTTATTAGGAAATCAATTTGGATGGTACTTAGTTTGAAAATTCACTAACTTTTCAACCATAAATTTAAAATTTAATAATAGTTAGTTTGATTATCAACCATGATAAATGGGATTTATAAGAATATATTCTCAAATGTAATTTTAACAATTTGACCACTTTATGGTTATAATATAAATTTATAAGAATGTGTTAAACATTTGACCACTTTATGGTTATAATATAAATTTATAAGAATATGTTAAACCTTTAACAACTTTATGGTTATAATATAAATTTATAAGAATATGTTAAACATTTAACCACTTTATGGTTATTTTATAAATTTATAAGAATATGTTAAACTTTTAGTAAATGGATTTTTATTCTAATTATAAATTTTAAAATTAGAATTTTAACATGATCAAAGTTTTATATAAGGGATTTATAAGAATATATTTTCAAATGTAAATTTAACCATTTAAGTACTTCATGGTTGTAAAGTAAATTTAGAAGAATATGTTAAATTTTTAATAAATGGATTTTTGTTTTAATTATAAATTTGAGTTGAATTTAGTAAAATTAGAATTTTACCATGATCAAAGTATTATATATAAATTTAACTACTTTATGGTTGTAAAGTAAATTTAGAAGAATATATTAAACTTTTAGTAAATGGATTTTTATTTTAATTATAAATTTGAGTTGAATTTAGTAAAATTAGAATTTTACCACGATCAAAGTTATATATATATATATGGTAGAACTTTGTTTTAAAGGTTTTGTCTCATTCTAAACAAATCTCAATATTTGAAAAAATATCAAAGTTCTCAATCAATTAAAACTCTAATTTTTTAAATCATTGGATTCTAGTAGTGTTATAACCCTAATTTGCACCAAACATACTTACCTGGCATCAAGCCATCTCAGACTTCTTCTATGCCAAAACACTACTGAACAACTCTTCTTAAAAACCCTCTTTATAAAGGCCCACGCACCCTGCTCCATTACTGCATGCATGTACACGCTAGCTTCCCCAATACAACCTGCGTGTACCAAAAAAAGCACGGAAAAAGGAAAGTTGTTGACGGAACACACAGCTTTGGGCAAGTTAACTAAACCTTTCGGCCATGCATGGTTGGTCATTCGACCAAATACTAATAAAGAAGTACTTTTCCCATCCCACCATATGAGGTTTTCATTATTTAGTGCGTATATGTTGATTAAATCTCTAACCCATTAATCTGTAGATCAAATGCATGTGGAGTTCTTTGTTTGTCTTTTGCGAATGCAGGTCAGCCTTGTGAGGAGAGTTGTAGTCAAAGAGCGATCAAGCGTGAAGAGGGATAGATATCAAACGTCGTAAATAAGGTATGTTCACCTGATCTTCTTAACCACACATTTGCTTAAGAATAATGGGGATTAGGTCTGGGATGACGATAAAAAAGTAGGAATCTTTAAGTCTTTTATGCATGCATGATAAAACCCTAAGTGCTAGTCTGTAGGGGGATTTCCCACTCACAACATAATTGGAAACCATACTGGGGATCTCTAGGGTTTCTGGGAGTCTTTTTGGGTATTTTTAAAAAAAAAATTTCATTACTTGTTTTTAGAGTTTCTGCAAAAGTCTGAGCTAACAGAGATTATGGTCTTCCATACCAGTTATCTCTGTTTCTTTGCTTGGCTGCATTTTTTTTTACAGGACCCACAGAGGTACATGCAGTCTGTATAAGGCCTGCACACGTGTACCTGCGCCCTACCTTCACACAACCCGTGTGTACACACTAGCTGATGAAGTGTCAATCGCATGTATGATTTCAGAAGATTTATTTTAGAGAGACAGTCATCCTCTCCCCTGTCAGAAGTGATCCTTCTCAGGGGTTTTCTGGAACTCATTATGGGCTCTGTGTTTGTTGTTTTATAGCTTAGGTTCCACCTCAGATTGGTTTTGTTCTATGAAATTTTCCTTGAATTGTTTTCTTTTTTCTGACAAAGTAAGTTTCTGAGTCTTTAAGAGATTCTGGTTCTCAATACCAGTGGTCTCTGCCAGTGTTTGATTGCTTGTCTTTTCATTTTTGAAGAGTTTCAGAAGTACACACGGCCTGCATAAGGTCTGCACGCATGTACATGTGCCCTGACTTTACACAGCTCGCGTGCACACGCTGGCTGTTGAACTGTCAGCAACGTGCCTGTGGAGGAAAAATTTTGTTTGAGGAGAGGCAGTCACCATTTTCTTTGACAAGAGTTTATACCTCTCAGGTTTTTTGGCCTCTGTCATAGTGGTCAGTAACTTAGGTTTGATCACAACAATAGCTTTCTTTTTCATTAAGAAGTTTTCCTCAAAATTAAGAAGTTTTCCTCAAAATTTTCCTTTTATAAGGTTTTTAGACAAGTGTGGGAGTCCATTTTAATCTGCTTGTGTGTTATTTTTAAAGTGAGTCTTTGCGATCTGCGCTTAGGCCAGAAGTTTTCTTGGTCTTTCCTTATTGATATTTTTCCTTTCTACTTTGTGAGCATTCAAATAAAAAAAAAACTTTTATTTCTTTGTTTGGTTAAGTAGTTATTGGTTTGCATTAATAACCAGGAAAAGTTTTGCTTTCGTAAGTTCTTGGTTGTTTACTTAGGACAATAAGTAGCTCGTAGTCGAGCGAAATCCTGTTTTGAGTTTGTTGTTCAAAGATCTTGGAAAAAAAATTAGTGTGAAAAGTTGATTAAGAATTGTGTCAAGAAGAAGTTATTTTGTTTCCAGCTTTCTGTTTATTTTTCTTTCGTCTTTAAAACATCATTAGTTTCACTTTCATAACCTTTGACTTAAGACAAGCCATAAAAAATTAACGATTAATTAAAATCAACTAGACTTTATGTTTGTAGGGTCCATCAATTGGTCTAGGCTAGAGCCTTGATTTAGGTTGGATAGGAAACTCTTCAAGGCTGCAAAACATACATAAGAGTTTGTGCTAGGGAGTGTTAAAAGTCTAGTATCGTGAAAGTTATCCGGGACCCCCCTCTAACACAGGGGCTAAACACGAGGTCGCGTGCAGAAAGGTAGCGGAGATAACCCCTCCAAAGCCGGACCAATCGTAGTGGAGAACACATATAGAGGGCTTGTCTTGGGATTCCGTCGATTGCATTTGCCACGGAGCTTCGTGGGTCTCGAATCCATTCGAGGTCCTCAATTGTCTTCCGGACCACTTGCTTTCGATACCCTTGACAGGTTTCGGGCTCGATACCTTGCTCATTGTGGCCTACCCGACTATCGACTGTACCCGCCTAGTGACTATTCGCGTGTTGGCAACCTAGTTGCATATCTTTTTTAGAGACATACACAGGTGACTGCGGGGGTATACCGCGGTACCTAGAACGGACATCGGGCCACGCTTTGCAGAGTATACCCAGATGGTGCTTCCGTGTTCGAGTTGCACTTGCACTGGTAAGTTGCTCTAGTGTTGGTCGTTGTAACTGTTCTTCCAACTAGTTTAGTGTTTGTTTGTTTTATCTTGTAGGATCTTTTTCTAGTGTATGTTGTTTTTGAACGAATAAAAATCCCTAGTGTGTCTTTGATCTTCTCACACAATGGAGGATCACGAGCTCCATCGGTCACGAAGGCTTCTTGGCCTGCCGCCGGTTACACTGGAGCCACCCCCGCCACCGCTAAGGCAAAAGCTCGACCAATAAGGGTCTTTTGAAGCGACCGGGTCACAGGAAACTGTGTTCGACCAACATTCGAAGGAACCAACTATTTCAAACCTTTGAGTGGAAGCTCTCGGTCCACCCGAAACTCCAACCACTGATCTTTCGGTGCCCATCATCGTACATATTTATCCTTACGGGCGCCAGACAGTGTCACACGCAGCAATGGAAACAAATGTTGCCACTTCTTCTAGGAATTCTTCTATTCCCACTACGGCTGTCACCACAGGGGGTGTTCCACCTCCTAACCCACCATCGTCGGTATGAGCCACCATGGTCTCGACTACCTCTACCTTGAGCAGTGGTCTGATCCTGTCTTTGGTGGTGACCACTTCTCCTTTCACACAGAGCATGATAGGCCCTCCGTTCTCATACGAGATGCCTAACACAGGTACAAGCCCTGTACTATCCTACTCCACTTTATAGACTTTAGGTTTGGGGGCAGGGAGCTCTAACGCTCCTATGCAAGGGCCCATGGGGGGCACTTCAACTCCCTTTAACGCTTTCCCTTACGGGGGAGGTCATATACCTCCTTCGTCCCCTTTGCTCGGCGGTACCCACCAGCAATCCGTCGGGCCAAACACACACCATAGTTCACTTGGAGTAGGGAGTCAAGGACCACCTTCTCATAATATGTCGGTAGGGTCGACACCAATTTCTTTGTTCAGTGCGTTTGGTAACAACGCTTTCTTGTTAGCTGCTTTCCCAACTGGGGGTAACCCTAGTTATGGCCAACCTAATCCTATGCAGGGTACTATTCTTGCACAGGGGGCAAACCCAGGAACTTCTTCTGCATCAGGACCTTGGAATTCTTGGCAAGGATCAGTTCCCTCGTCAGGAATGTCGATCTGGGGCAACTCTTTTCACAACCAATGGAACCTCGGGCAAGGTACAATACCTATGCCCATGGGATCGGCATGGGGCAACCCTTCCCAAAGTCCTCTGAATGTAATGCACGCCCAACCATCTACGTCCTATTTCGGGAATCAACCAATGATGTCTCCTCAAACACAAAATCCATACGTTGGTCATGGCTATGGTTTTTACCAGAACCCCAGCCAACAACCCAACTTATCCTTGCAACCTGGTGCCAGTCAAACTCCAAGCCCCTTTTTCCATGGTTATCATCAACAATAACCAAAACTACCTTTCTTGGCAACCTTACATTTGCCAGATTTGACAAGGTTGTTGAATGACCCCATCTGTCATGATCCACGTTGGTCCCCTATGCCGACGAAATTGCCTTCAGACATACCAAAGTTCGAAGCCAAGCCTAACGAAGATCCAGGGGATCATGTGACCACCTTCCATCTTTGGTGCTTGTCCAATTCGTTGAAAGACAACTCCGTACAATTGTGATTGTTTCAACACACTCTCATTGGGAGTGCTGCGAAATGGTACATCGAGCTCGACCGCTCGAGATATTCTTCCTTCGGCGAATTGGCAATGGCGTTCCTAAACTGTTTCCAATTACCTGTGCGATACGACGCCGACACATAATTGTTGGCCAATTTTGAATAGACAAAAGCAGACCATATCTCTGATCACATTTGAGAATGGAGACATCGGAAGAGTTTGATTAAGGTACCAGTCCCACCAGCATTCCTGCTTGAGTGGTTCCTTAAGTCTTTGGTCCCACAACTATCCAAAGACGTCGCAACGTCGGGAGTGTTTTTCAAAGAAGATGCCATCATGAGATCTCAATAGCTTGAGCTAATTTATTCTCAGTCCGGTTTACTGTACGAGATTTTGTCGGATGCACCACGCTCCATACTTGATAAAACCAGATAGAGA
This sequence comes from Picea abies, assembly GCA_900067695.1. Lineage (NCBI taxonomy): Eukaryota > Viridiplantae > Streptophyta > Pinopsida > Pinales > Pinaceae > Picea > Picea abies. Next base: position 19,556 of record CBVK0103012206.1, on the reverse strand, counting down.
GCTAGACCACATGCCGATGGTATTGTAGGTTCAGCACAAACAAAGCCCGCTGAACAACTGACAAAACAATTACAGCAATTGTCTATACAACACACAACAGTTAGCCAAACTATTGTTTCAGCTGCTCCTCCTACCCAAACGTCGGATGTACACAACGTGCAATCGATAAATCTAAAGGCCACCCAGCATCCTGATGGAAAGAAAAAACAATGTAAGAAGGGTAAGGGGGATAAGAAACCCACTAATAATGCTGGCGAGGGAAACACCGAGAAATTGAAGGCGAAGTATCCGCGTAACCTGTGCGCGGAAGACCACCCGACCCACCAGTGCCCTCGACTTGCAGAGGCCCAAAATTTTGTGTCACAGCAACAGCCTACTGTGTTAACAAATCCATTTCAACATGGGCAAAACCTAACCCAAGCCTCTACAAGCACGGAAGGGGGTAGTCAAGGACCCTCTCTGTCTTCGAACAATCCTGCATCTGCGAATGTGTATATGATGAAAGGTGATGCTTTTATATCGATTAGAGCACATGACTACAATAAGCCAAGCACCTTTGAGAAAGGTAAAGAAGTTGAAATCCCATCTCTTCCTCTCCAGATCGAGAAGACTTTGGGTGAAACGATGACACACATCCCAAAAGGTGCATTCAAGAAACCTTCTCACAACCCAAATGCAAGGGCTGCCCAAAACTATTATGTGGCAGAGGATTTGTCTCAAACCCCTTGTGCGATGTCCGCTTTGGAGGTCCTCCAAAGCTACCCTTCCGAGAGGAAAGCTTTGTTAGCCGCTTTAGGATCTACCAAGACTTGTAATCTGGGTACAATCATGCTGGATACAACCGACTTAAAACCTCGTCTCCCTTACCACGTAGCATTTCAGTTAGTAGTGGCTTACCCCACAAAAACTTTTACTCGAAACATTTTCCGCACGGTGGTTGATGAGGGTGCCTCAACATGCGTCATGTCGTTGGCGTGTTGGAAGGCCATTGGCCAGCCCGTTTTGTCTCTGTCACATACTCTTCTTACCGCCTTTGACGGTCGTTTGTTCCGACCACATGCCATCATCCCCTCTTTCCCCATGCAGTTAGGAGGGAAGACTGTCTGTGTCGAGGTAGAAGTAGTCGACGCATCCCTAGACTACAATCTCTTGTTAGGTAGGAGTTGGACCTATGCCATGCAGGTAGTGGTCGCTAAAGTTTTTCGGGTCTTGTTATTTCCACACGAGGGTCGGATCGTGACCATTGATCAATTGTCCTTCTCCTGACCTGACCCTTCATTGGGGGCATCCGCGGTCCCGATGATTGATAATCCTCAACCAGGCGTCGTCAACGTAGGGGTTGGTTTGTGCCCACCTTTGATGGGTACTTTCGATTACCCGCCTCCTCAAGGCGATGTCATGTTCATATCAGACCACCATAAGGTTGAGATTTTCCAAGTTTCGTCGTTTCGCACGACTTACTTCAATGATCTGTGGATTCTTCCTTCCCCATCCGCCACGATGGAAGGGACAGGGCACCATGGTATGTCCATGCCCTTATCTACAACAGAAACAACGTACTCTTTAGTCCAGCAAGCTTCAGCCGACACCAATCCAACTCCTACACAAGAGTTAGATCCGATTCCAGAGCCTATTTGGGCTCAAGGTTCCCTCGCTGATACCGATTCGTTAGACTTAGTCTTACCCTCAAACGAAGCAATCATTGAAGCAATGACTAGTCTGGACAAACCCTGGGACGATCTCCATCACAGATCATACTTCCTCCCAGAGTTAAGCAGAATCGAAGCAGGGGTATTCACTTTGACTATGACTGGAGATAGGTCTTGTCCTATCAATCCCTTGGCTACACATGAGGTTTATGCCAAAGGTAATATGGCAACTATCGCTTAAACTATACCGATTAATATCTCCAAAACCCCTGGCGTTGTGGAGAATGTTTTTGTCGGAGCTGACTATTCCCCCGAAGAGATTCAAATCTATACAGACTTATTTAAATATTTCCACGACGTTTTTGCCTGGTCTTACAAGGAAATGCCAGGCATTGATCCAAAAATAGTCGAGAATTAAATCACAACTTATCTTGATGCCAAGCCAGTTCAGCAGAAGCTTCGTCTAGTTAATCCCAAGAAAGCAGCAATTATTAAGGTTGAAGTAGAGAAACTGCTCAAAGCAGGTTTTATCTATCCTGTCCATTTGACCCAATGGGTGTCAAATCCTATGCCGGTCAATAAGAAATAGGGCATGATTCGCGTATGTACGGATTTTTGTGACTTGAACAAATCTTGTCCAAAAGATAATTTTCCCACACCATTCATTGACTAGATAGTCAATGAATGCGTCGGTTGCGAGGCTTTTTCTTTCATGGATGGTTTTTCGGGATATAATCAGATACAGATCAAAGTCAAAGACCAACACAAAACAACTTTCATTTGTCCATGGGGTACGTTTGCCTATCGTAAGATGCCTTTTGGTCTAAAAAATGCTAGAGCTACCTTCCAGCGGGCCATGTCTTTTGCTTTCTATGATCTCAAGCATATAGTCGAAGCCTATTTAGATGATTTAGCATCACGATCTTGCAAGAGAACGGATCATCCCACACACCTCTGACTTATCTTTGAGCGATGTTGCTACTTCTGGATTCGCTTGAATCCAAACAATTGCAGCTTTTGTGTAACGTTAGGATGACTGCTAGGTTTCATAGTCTCAACAACAGGGATCATGGTCGATCCTCTCAAGGTGGAGGCAATACTTCAGTTGCCTCCCTCGTGTACAATCCTTCAGCTTCAATGTTTACAAGGAAAAGCGAACTTTTTGAGGCGTTTCATAGCCAACTATGCCGAGATCACAAAGGGATTTATGCATTTTCTAGAGAAAGACATCCCTTTTCATTGGGATGAAGCCGTTCAACACTCTTTCAACGCATTAAAACATGCCCTCACGATTGCCCCTCTGCTCCGGCCACCTAATTATAACAAAGATTTCTTATTGTACTTGGTTGCGGTAGAGTCGACTATCGGTATGGTCTTAGTTCAGGAGGATGACTTCCTCTCAAAATATGTGATTTATTACCTAAGTCGAGGCCTGGTTGGACCGGAACTCAATTATTCTCATATTGAAAAACTGGCGTTGGCAGTCGTTCATGCTGTTCAATGGTTCCGTCATTATATTTTGTTTCGCAAGACCACAGTCATTATCGTTTTGAATCCATTTCAATATGTATTAACACAACACATCATTGGAGGGAAGATCAGTCAATGGATAGTTGTTCTCCAGGAATTTGACTTAGATTTTGTTTCGACGAAATCCAAAAAGTCACTGGTCTTTGCGGAACTCATCTTGAAACTTCCGGTTGAATCCGGTGAGGTTATGCCTGAAGAGTCGCCTATTAGAAGAGACATGTTTTTTATCGCATCTTCGGATCCCTGGTATGGAGATATACTTGTCTATCTCCAAACTTTGAAGTGCCCCGCCTCTGCTTCTCGCGATGAGCGTCGCCGTATACGCCATCAGGCTAAGAACTATCTCATACTCGACGACACTTTGTATCACCGAGGTGTAGATTGCATCCTTCGTTGATGTCTCACTCATGAAGAAGCAGTTATCATTCTTAACGACTGCCATACTAGAGCATGTGGCGGTCATTTGTCTGGGTTGGCAACAACCCAAAAGATTTTACTAGCCGGTTACTTCTGGCCAACGTTAATCAAAGATTGTATCGAATCGGTCAAGAAGTGCCACTCATGTTAGATCTTCTCTCGGAAGATGAGGGCACATCTCGCTCCTATGTTTCCTGTCATCACAGTTGGTCCCTTCACCAAGTGGGGGATTTATTACACTACATGCAACCCTCCTTCAGCAAGGGGGCACCATTATATCATTGTAGTTGTAGACTACTTCGCGAAGTGGGTCGAATCTATGCCAACGTTTAAAGATGATGGAGAGACTGCAACTCTCTTTTTGTTCAACCAGATAATCGCAAGGTTCGGCATCCCGAGAAAGATTGTTACTGACCATGGCAGTCACTTTCAGAACCAAATGATGACTGAATTAACATCAAATCTTGGGTTGCGGCAAAAACATTCATCACCCTACTACCCCCAAGCGAATGGTCAGGTGGAAGCTGTAAATAAATCTCTTAAGACCATCCTACATCGAACGATCAATTCAGCCAAGTCAAATTGGCATTTGATGTTATACTCGGCATTATGGGCTTACCGAACGTCTGTTAAGACTGTAACTGATTTCTCACCTTTTCAACTCGTTTACGGGCTGGAAGCAGTCTTGCCTATAGAATGTCAAATTTCATCCCTAAAGTTGGCAATACAGTTACTGCCAGAAACTTCTCCACTTGAAGAGCGGTTATTATACCTTGAGCAGCTCAATGAGCAGCGTCGTGATGTGGCCCTGGCCAACGAGGCTCACAAACAAAAAGTCAAGTGTCAGTATGATTGGTTCGTTCGTCCTCGGATTTTCTCTCAAGGCAACCTTGTCCTAGTCTATGAACAGGATAAGGACTCCCTAGGGGCAGGCAAATTCAAACCCATGTGGTTCAGACCTTTCATCGTAAAAGAGGTTCTAAAAAAGGGTGCTTATCGTCTGGTAGACTTTGAGGGAAATGCTTTGGCGGAGCCTAGAAATGGGCTCTACCTCAAAATGTATTACTCATAGGTAGGTCACCTTGGGTAACTTTTTGTAACATATGTATAGTCTTTGTACTACTACTTTCTGGTTTCTTTTGGTTTTATGGACGTGTCATTTTTTTATGTTATCTTTTATCACTATGGCATATGTCAAGTGAATCAGAGGTGTTCGTTGGGTACGCAGATAGCGCTAGTCGGCACACTCGGAGGCTTGCCTCCGCAACTTGGGTAATTTTTACACCTCAGGGCCAGTTATTATCCTAAGGAGGTATATGTTTAGGCGACACCATAAACAATGTCACTGGATACAATGCAGTTATTGAGTTGCTTCGTGACGCTCTGTCATTTGGTATCTCTCACCTCCGGGTCTATTTAGATGCTCAGTTGGTTGTGTCCCAGTTAAATAGAGTCTACCGTGTTCATGATCCTACTTTACACTGACGATTCCTTAGGGTATGTCTCTTAGAACGAAGCTTTGATTATATTACATATTTTCATGTTCCTAGGAGATTAAATCAAGTCATGAATACTCTAGCTAATAAAATCTTAGATTGACATCTCGCACACATATAAGAAAGACATACACATGCACATGTAAATACATTTTTGAAGGCAAAAATAATCCATACGACTTAAAAAGACATAAAAATCCATATATAATATCAAAATCATCAGAGTACATAGGTGGGCACTTGCACCTCAAAAATACGACCAGTAACGAGTCATGGGGCTTATGCCCTCAAAAAATATATACAAGTAGTGCCCTTGGCACATGAAAAGTCCAGCCTAACTAAGGACGGGGCCTGTGGGCCCTATTGTAATAATCAACAGCGTTTGCCAAACGTCGAAAAAGCCGGACCCATGTCCGTGGCGCCCCCACTACGTGAGGCTGCATAGATGGTGGAAGATCCTCAATCTCTGCCATGGGGACTGTGCGAGTGAGCGAGGTAAACTTTCGCTCTACTCGACTCAGAACCCTCTCAGCCTCATCGGCTGGAAGCTCTCCTGCTGCTGTTGGTCCCCCTGCGGTGGCGGGTGCGGCCCATAGCCGAGGATGTCGCCTGTTCCTCGCATAATCCGCTGGTCGCATTGGTCCCACATCTGCACATAATAGACACATATCTGTCAAATGCTCTGGTATAAAAAAAATGATATATATAAAAAGACAACATAAAAATTACATATGTTAAAACAAAAAAAAACCGATGCAAACTTACCCATCTCTCCTCGCTCCTCGTCGGGAGGTACCGATATCTCAGGGTCTCTCGAGAAGTCAATCTCAGCATAAGGGTAATCCTCTATGACTGGGATCTGTCGCAACAACCAAGCAAAAAAGTTGTCATCAAAGGACTCATTGGTCCTTCCTCCCCCCTGTCGTGGCAGCAACACTGCCTTATCTGCATATCGCGGGAAGAGAGGCCTGATGCCCCTGTACCACCTCTCGAGGACTGAAATTGGGCACTCTTTCAAAGAAGAAAGAGCAAAGAATGTTTCCAAATCTAAAGTTCCTCTGAGTCCGCAACCGACAGTCTGTCAACTGCCATTTCATAAAAATCTATGCATTTAAGCACTGAACTGCACAGTTCATCTGTGCACGGGAAGCCTAGTGGAAAGCGATAGACCCTGTAATCCGCCCGATGAGCAACACTATCATCTGCAGTGCTAAGTCTGAGATCTTGCTTATCGACACTTGCGAGCTCATCATGTCTGTACCCGCCTCACAATGGAGTTTAATCAACTCCGATATGTTGTGAGGCCCAGAGGGAAACGTACGGAAGTTGACTAGTTCCCCTTGCCAGGAGAGGCCAGTCAAAAAGTATATGTCCTCTGTCATTGGCACCAGCGACTGATTCTCTAACATAAAGGCCTTTGCGTCGGGATGTCAATAGTCAAACAAGGCATTCAATAGGACATAGGAAGAATTTTAGCAACCCACATTGCATCAAGGCAGCAACAGCATTGGGGTCCTCCCCAACCAACGCACTAATATCCTCATGCTCTCTTTCCCTCCAGTGAACATACATCTTGCAAAAAACCAAGTTCAGGAGGCTTAACCCTTGCTCTTTTAAGTTTTTTTCCATTAAATGAAGGGTCCACGCGAGCTGTAATGATGACAGTCGCGTGTACATGCGTACAGTTTTTCCTCTGCCCGAGTGTACACGCGGGCTGTCATAATACAACCCACGTGGACTTAGGGCCGACTTTTTAAAGGTCGACGCCCCACCCAAAAATAAAATGAAATGCATAAAGAAAGATTTAGATTGCAAGAGGAGATAGTTTATACTTACTTGGTCCAAGCATATGGTTGTTTCGTCCACCAAATCTCCCCTAATCAACTCTTTTCACAAAGGGGTGGTTTTGGCTTTTAGTCAATTTCTGAATTAACAATGGTGATAATGAGCTGCCAGCTTCTATTTATAGACTTTTTGGCCACTTTTTGTCAATTTTCGGACCCTTTTGTCATTTTTTTCTAAACTAAAAATCATTTAGGATGGTTTAGGAGTCTTCTTTGGATATTCACGGGAAGTATTACTTTGGGTATTGGGATTTTTTTTTTCAGATTTGAGGCGTTTTGTCGATCCATTGGTAAAAAGTCAATTTTTTATTTTTTTTCCAACTCGTTGCATTTAAGTCAGGATTCCACCTCCACTTTTTGCATCTCGTTGTCTTTTCTGCTTTGCCATAGGATCGATCCCACCAAGTTGCAACACAGAACCATTATTGTTGCTTTAGAAGTGTCGTAATTTGGTGGTAGAGCTTATTGTAACATGGATGCCCTAGGTAGATCATGGTTGCATTAAGGTGTACATGCTGTCACCAATGACTATAGGCTCGGGAGTCCCTTTTAGTTTTTCCTGATTACGAGTTTGAGCCTCATTTGCATGATTCCTTATCACTCTTGAACTGACCCTCGGAACTCCCAAAACATAATGGGTCTTCTTTTAAGCCCTTTTTCAGACCCTCTAAACATGAAAAAATTGTCGAGCGATCTTGTGGCCTTTCACACTCGTTAGACTGAAATTTGAAGTCACGTTTGTCCGGCGGTAGTTTACCCCTTTTTCGGTCTGGATGGTCAATTGTACGAACAAAGGTATACTCTAGGGGCCTCGGTTCCTTAGAAGAGTATTCTCAAATGAAATTTTAACCCTTTTTCGAGTCTAAGAGACTAAATTTACGAAAAAGGAACCCCCATGGAGTCCATAGTTAAGCTCTTTTCAGACTCCCTAAAATGGAAAATATGGTCGAGTGACCTTATTCTTTCACACTCGTTAAAATGGTCCAGAAGAACATTCCCGACGGAGTCCATAGTTAAGCTTTTTTCAAACTCCTTAAAAATGAAAAAATTGCCGAGTGATCTTGTCTTTATCACACTCGTTAAAATGGTTTTGAATAGACGTCTTGTTGGTGCTAGTTTACCCCTTTTTCGAACCGACTAGACTACCTTCGAAAAAGGTACCCCATTGGAGTCTCCTTTTACATTTTTTTAGACTCTCTAAATATGAAAAACTGTTGAGCTTACCTTCTTTGGGCTCATTAAACTTACATCGAAGGACGTTACCATTGTGTGTCTTATTAATCGCAGTTGCATACCCACGTCTTTGGCCTAATGTCGGCTCCATGTTGCTCTCAACCGAACCATCTGAAACATGCCTTATACGTAAGCCCTATAGCACTTTGCCTTTACGTCTTGACACCTTTGGCCCCAGGAGGGATTTTTTCTGAGTATTCTTGCTTTGAACATCAGTCTTGTCCTTGCACCTTGAACTTGTATGTTTGCGAAACTCAATCCTATTTTGTAACGTAGCATTCTTTTATTCTTTTTCCAAAATTATTGAAAAAGACAAAAAAAAATCAAATATACCCCAAAAAGAGGAAGGGAAAAGTATTTTCTTTGTATTGGCAGCACAATGAGTCACCCTTAGATAAAGCATATCCTTTTGTTTGTCCGTCAAGCCCTGGGATTTCATATGACCTTAGGAAGTTCTTCCCGCTACATTGAGCTGTGTCCTCCTCCATTTGGTTATCCTTCCAAACATATGGAGAGTTTGCATTGCCTCCTGCCTCGTGAACTTATGTTAATGCCATGTTGTCTGAGTCTCATAATTTGTCGTGCTATTGTCCAAGGGAAGTTTTTACCAAGCCTGAGTCAACCCCTCTGTAGTTTGTCTCTTGCCCTCATGCCCTACCATCCTAAAAGTCCAATCAAGTCTTTGTTCAAAATCAATGAAGCCTTCAGTCTGATCATCAAGATTCTCTAGTCCATGACCGACGAGTCGTCAAAGACCTTTGGGTACTGAAGTTGTACACTCATATTACACTCCTACTCGAGTTTTGAAGATTTTGAAGTTGTTTCTCGAGCTCTAAAGACCTCATCTCCAGCCATCAGGCCTTATCATCTTCTAGAAGATGGAGACTATACATGTATATCTTTTGATTTTGAGTTGTAGATCCGTTGTGTATTGTTCGTGGCTACACTTTATATAGTTATATGATATGGATCTACAGTGTATTTGATTAGTAGCCATGATTTTATTTCATCCCGAGCATGGGTATGCCTGCCTCGGTGAGACAATTGTTATTTTGCAGATGGCACCTCCCGATTTCTGGTCCCTAGGCTCACCAGTTTGGTACATTGATAAAGATTGATAATGTATTTCGGCCATCAGATGCTCTTCTGACCTCACACATTAGGGGGTTTCTGTTATAACCCTAATTTGCACCAGACATACTTACTTGGCATCAGGCCATCTCAAACTCCTTCTTTGTCAAAACACTACTGAACAACTCTTCTTAAAAACCCCCTTTATAAAGGCCCATGCACCCTGCTCCATTACTGCATGTGTGTACATGCTAGTTGCCCCAATACAGCCAGCGTGTACCTACAAAAGCACGAAAAAATGAAAGTTGTTGACGGAACACATAGCTTTGGGCAAGTTAACTGAACCTTTCAGCCATGCATGGTCGGTCATTCAACCAAATACCTAGCTCCTTCTAGCCTATAAAAGAAGGGGTAGGGGTCCCATTTGAAAGGAGGAAAATCATAGTAAAGAGACTATACCCAATTGAGCATTCCCCTTGTCCCAACCTTTAGTCATCCTTGTGCAAAGAGAAGTATAGAGCAAAGCAGTTGGAGGATAGTTGAAGAGGAGCCCAGGACCAGTTTCGAGGAGCAGTGCCGACCACATATTGTAAGTTTACTCTTGTGAAGATTAATACAAAAAGGAATACTTTTTCCGTCCTGCCATATCATGTGTTCAAGTTGAATGTTTATTTTATGATATTGTCACAACTAACCCAGCAATTAGTATATGAAATGCATGTTTGCAGCTTTTTGTTTGTTCATGTGTGAATGCAGGTCAACTTTGGGAGGAGGCTTACAATCGAAGAGAGAGTGAAAGAAAAGGGATCGACATCAAACGAAGGACTTAAGGTAGAGTTACCGAATCTCATTTACACCTTTGTATTGCATGCATGTGGGGTTTTGTGTTGGGAGAGCAGGAAAGAGTAGAGGCCTTTGAAATGGTCATTTTCTGCATTAATGATTAGAGCCCTTAAATGCTAAGTCCGTAAGAGGGATTCCCACCCACAACAAGTAGGTGAAAGAAAGTTTGCTACACATTTACATGTTCTTGGACTGGGCGACGTCTCCATTCTCCCACCACAGCTGGTAACCCACCTCCATACAAAAAACATTTGGTTCCTTTACCAAGCAAGAGTCCACTCCAGATTGTCACATCTTCCAGATAGTTGGATCACGAGCAACACACTTGGCCTCAGCGCAGAGCTCACACCCTTTTGGAATACCCTTTGCTCAACTCTTACACTCTCGAGTATACACCTCAATGATTTGAATGATATACTCCAATGGTCAGGGAGTGACCATCTGGGACAAATTACATTTCAGAATATCTATGCAGACATCACACTATGGCATACAAACATCAGAGGCTGGAGAAAACAACTTTGGTCCCGACATCTTCCGCCTAAGATCAAGTTCTTCACCTGACTCTTGATTTCTTATAAATTAAATACTTGGGACATACTCCAAAAAAAAGGCTAGATTGGACCAAACATTTGCCACTTGTGTCACATTGATGTTGAATCTGTAGATCATCTTTTTATTAATTGTTCTTTTTCTTGAAAAGTTTGGGACTGACTTACTTTGGCACTTAATATCAAAACCAAGTGGGATGGGACAAACCTCTCAGATTGTTTTGACTTTTGGTCTCATAGAGAACACAACCATATACACCTTCCATCCCTGGTCTGTTGGTCTATCTAGCTGGTCAGGAATAATACAATTTTTGAAAATGGAATCCCCTCCACTGGCACTGCAGTTTACAAAACACTTGGTTTTCTTAAAACCTAGAATGAGCTTCACTCTAACAAGACAAGACTGCAAAACAACAAGAAGGTCCCTAACTTAGAGGACATCCCAACAGATTGGTTCAATGGAGTAGCGCAATCTAATGGTGATCAGAGTGGCGCAGGAGGGTTGATCGGAATCATAAAAAACTCTTTCTATAAATGGACCTTCAACTATGGCTCAGGCACCAACACCAGGGCATAATTATTAGGTGCCTGGGCCACACTATAATTGGCCTCTAGACTACATATTGAATCCCTCCAGATACTCGGGGAATCTAGGACTATCATTGAGTGGTTGAACAACATGGGCGATCTTCAAGCAATCACTCTCTCAGCTTGGAAGGACAGAATTAGACTACTCTAGTTCGCCTTCAAAAAACTCAGCTACAAACACATCTATCGTGAACATAACAAATCAGCAGACCATCTATCAAAGGCTTCTCTCTAGAAAAAAGCGGGTATCATAACTTAATTCATTGGATAGATGGTCATGAGGGCCCTCCTCTTTTTCTAACTCTTTTCTAAAATCAACTTCTCTCTCCTCAATGGTCTCTTAAGACCTGAAAATTGGTTTTTACATATGATCTCATAACTTCTATTCTATTAAAAAGAAATCTGGTTCTTTGCTAGTATGGACAACCTCCTAGCAACTTTCTTTGTTATTTCTAGCCTTTGCTTCTTTCTATGAACTTTACATCCTTGTTGGTTGAGAGATCACTATAGGTGAAAGTTGTTTACTTTTATCAGTAGCCTTTCAACTGCATTTGTAACCATCTGTTTTGAGAATACATTATATATATAATATAATGGAGAAATTTTCCCGTTGGAAAAAATGTTCCAAATTTATATTCAAATAATATTCACATGTTGCATTTATACACAAATTCCAAACAATAATTGTTTTATGCATCGACAATTACAATGGTAACAAGAGTGTTATTGCTAATAAAAATAATGAAGCTTATGACTTATGTTTAACAAGTATTCTACTGTGTTATTAAAGTAGTGATTCATATTAATCTATTAAAAAAATTATGTTAATCATATCAAGTAAGTAATAAAAAGGAAGTTCTCCCATTAAGCATACTAGCACAAAACTTGAAGCCAAAGAAGCTACAATGAGGTACCACATGAGATTCTCTCTGAAAATTAAGGCACAGGTCGAAAGGATTGAGAATTTTTTTAGGGAAAAGCATGCCAATAGATCATCTAAGGTCATTGATGTTAAACTTATGGAATGGATTCTAGACATGGGTTTCAGTCACAATCAGGACACAAAGTATTTCAAGCAAATTAATCTTTACTAGCACAATAAAACCATCATTGCCCAAGTAATAGAAGAACAAGGTATCCATCAAAAAAATATTTTGAATAAACTCGATTACTTGGATGGTCTTAGTCGAGGTACTTTGGTATATGGAAGTAGTGGAGCCGAAACATACATCTTGCACTTATTCACCATACAAGGTCTATGGTCTAGGATTTTTTTTTTATAATTCTGTTTTTTTGGTACAAAGTGTGAGCATAAAAATTCCTCTATTACACTTTTAAGCAAAATTTTAATACTACATCCATGTACAACATCCAATTGTATGTACGACATATACTTGTTGGCACATGCGTAGACCCAGGGTTCAATGCTACAATAACGCACCAACAAAACCCTAACTACCGGCCCTTTCGACAACACCTGTGAAGCAGATGAAGTCTCACCCAAGGTAGAGGTAGGGGTGGTTGTAGGACTCAGATGTCTGCAACCTTAGCTGGGACACAGATCTGTGATTGTAATACATAACAGAGCATTAGCATCAACAATTCATCAATCTCTAACTAATATCCACTTCGCTGATAAAACAGAGCATCGGATCATTCACACTGATCTATTGTATTTAAGCACATAGCATAGGTAAATGAGTTAGATCTAGTAGATCAAGCACTAAGCACCTTCATATAGGTAAGATCTAACATTCTTACACATCATTAGCATAAATCATAAGCAGATCTATCTAATCATCTCAAAGCACTTAGCAAATAACACATAAATGCATCAAAACATCACACAGAGCAGAATAACACAGTATTTATGTGGTTCACCCCCACCCTGGGGCTACATCCACCAACTCATCTTCTTTATTAGCTTCTTCAATAGGTTACATGCACCGAGCTTTAGAACCCTACTCCACATAGGACATAAGATCTCCACAACTCGCTAGATCCTTCTTCCTTGCGTTATAGCACAAAGCCCTCCGCAGTCTTGCTACAATCACTTGCACCTAGCTTTGCAAGTCTCTCACAATATACACAGAGTGTTTACAAACCCTACTTGCACTTAGCACTTAGCTTATCATCTTTCCATCACACAGATCCCTTGTATCTATATTGCCTAGACATCTATATATATATTACAAAATAGGCCTAAATATGGGTGAACCCATGGGCCGACATCCCATTCCCGTTACATAATCCCATAAACCCAAAAAGGAGTCGAGATCCCATGATCTCCGCTTCGTCTTGCACTCCTCCTTTGACAGGCTGTCGAAGTCCCAAAATAGGTCAAACTTGAGCGGATCCCTCTAAACTTGGTCAAGGGCCAACAACCCCCCAACACTCACCTGTGACTCGTCCCGAGTCACTCTGATGCAGGAAGTTCTGCTTTGAACGCTTCGAGCTTGGCTCAAACTACTTCAACATGTTGCTATGCTACAAGCTCTTGTTCAACAAACTCTCGAATGACTGCATCATTCACAGGTCCTTCCAGGCATTGTTCTGCTGCGGTGCTAACCTTTTCCAGTTCTTCTCCCTGGCTCTCGACCTCTATGAACAATTGGTAAGCCTTGTCTTGTGCAGGTTGGATTCTTTGAGTTACTTCCATAACTCTACTTTGGATAGCGTGGATCTGTTGCTGGGCGATTCGCTGCTCTTGAGATCTCTTCATTCTCTCCACAACTATCAGGGCTTTTAGCTGTGCCTATAGTGTTTCTGCGTGCTACTTCGCTTCCTGGAGTTGTGACTCCAATGCCTGCAACTCTAGGTTCTCGGTGAGTTTCTCATATGTCTGGGCACTATGATTAGTGAATTGCTTACATTCTAAGGTAAGGGCCTGATCAAAATCTGGACCAGGGGTCAAATTTTAGCTCAATTTTCAAAGTGCTCGGAATGCGATGAAAACGGTGCCATTGCATCCGTCTCGTCTTCCTGATTCCGGCGGTATATTTACTTTCTCAAACGGAGTCCGTATGGAGAAGATATCGCGATCTGTTTGCCAAGGCAAACATGCAAAAATTTTGATGCTGACTGTACCTGTCCGTACAGTCCGTACAGGGGTGACGTGGCAAGCCGTACATTCCGTACGATGACGTGTCAAAAGTGACGTGGCTTGATCTACATGCTGACGTGGCAATTTTTGATTGGTTGACTGTGGTCGAATGTGATGTTGACACGTGGCATTTAATTGTCTAATGGAAAGGTGCCACATGGCCCAGTGATGGGCTGCCACGTGGCACCCCTTTATTGGATGTTGGTTTATTGGTTTTTAAATCAAAATGTTATGAGTCCACCGGACTCGAACCACGGACCTCCACCTTCGACCGAGAGCTTTGGCAAACACCACACGACCGACGCGCCACGCGTTGGTTGTT
>CBVK0103012204.1:0-10710 GCA_900067695.1 Picea abies | reverse complement strand
TTTCTGTTGAATGTATTTGTAAATAATTAGATTAAAGTATATATATTATTGTAGTCTTAGCATTAGTTAGTTTATTTATTTTCTTTATTTTAGGACCCTAGATTGGATAACGGAGCCATTAAACCCATCAGAATAGGTTACACCAAACAAACTGGGTTATTTAGACAACCCCGGATCAGACCTATTCTTCTAGTTGACGGACTGTCAAATTTTCCTGTCAAAAAATGGTGCTAGAAGGAGGGTCTGAATTCAATTGATGGCACATGGAGGTCACAAGACTCCCCACACACACACTTGCTCCCCTAGCGTGACATGTATTTGTTCAGACAACAATGTTATGCTTGAAACAACAACTACCTCAAATGATAATCCCAAGTTTCCCATTGAACCATTGACACCATCTCCTCAAGGGGTCGACGTTCAATAAATTGTTTGTCAGTCACTCATAAGAACACATAGTTCCTTGGCCCGTATCAGAGAACCTAGTAGGCCACTTAACCAACCCTTAGATTTCTCGGATATCCAAGAACAACTTGAAGGCACAGGTCTACTCTCAAAACCTTTAGGAGATAATACCACTGATCCTATCGAAACACCTACTCTTGGAGCCATAGGGTCTAGTATCCCACCTTCCCCACCTGGTTCATCTCCATCCTCTTCAGGAGGAGATTCATCTGATGAAGGCAGTTCCTCGTTTGAATCATCTCAGCCTTCGACACCACCAACACCCATGGAAAACCAAAAAAATCCTGCCAAAACTTGGCTCGATCAAGATGTTGTGGCTGTACCTAGACCACAACATCCATTGCCGAAACACTCGAATAAATGGTTGCCTAAATTTGATCCAAATTCTAAACAATCTGTCGAGGATCACATAAAAACAATTGTGTTGGCCATTAGACTCCAAAATGTAGAGAATGAAGATGTAGTATGTAGACTCTTTCCTTATATTTTTGAGGGCAATGCCTCCACATGGTATTTTTCCCAACAACCCCATACCATCGTCTCTTGGGACAAGTTTAAAACCTGTTTCTTAGAGAATTTTGGAGATGATAAATCTCCTGAAGTCTTGGTTATGGATCTCTCTAGTATAAAAATGAATCCTAAGGAGAAAGTAAAAGATTTTAACCAGATATTTCTTACGTTAAAGAATTGAATTCCCATAGATTCAATGCCCGTTGAAAGTCTAATTGTCACATATTACACCAAAGCTCTACATAATAACATAACAATTTGGGTCAAAAGTTCTAAAAAGAGCATACTATTGGAAGCCTTTGAGGAGGCAAGCCAAATTGAAAAGGATATATTAATCTTAAAAGACAATCTCAATAGTGAAGCTGAAACAACTTCATCCTCTAAAAAAAAAATAGAAATCCTTACTAGGCCTCCCCAAGCCAAAAGTCAACCTGAAACTTTAGACTTAGAAAGCTTGCAGAAAGCTTTCCAAAAANNNGTCAACCTGAAACTTTAGACTTAGAAAGCTTGCAGAAAGCTTTCCAAAAAATATCAAATCAAGTTGTGGACTTGCAAATATCACCCGAGGAGGCATCCTCAAGCAAAGAAAGTTTTAAACCTCCATTCAGAAAACCTTTTCCTCTCAACCGGCCAAACCTGACCACTAAAGGTCTTAATTTCAAAAGCTTGCAATACACTTTGCAAACCATTCTAGAAGCACATGATAATTCTGCTTCTACCCCTCTTGAAAGTTTTGAAGACGTAGCTGAGGAAGAAGTACTGGAAGAAGAATATTTATCCCACAATATCTTCAGTCACTTCTCTGACAGTGTTTTCCAAGAAAATTTTGAAACTGTCCATCCCTACAACACAAGAAGAAAAACACAAAACAAACCTTCTTCTGAAGTGAGTAATAATGTGCTTCCAAAGCAATCGAAGCAAGATGAAATTAAACAAAGTTTAGCATCCCCTATTTTAGAACATGATTTAATTGAAGATCTAAAAAACCTGAAGGCTAATATTTATGTTTTTGAGTTGCTGAAATTTACCCTTATTCTACAGAAAATGTTGCAGAGTATCCCTGAAAACAGTGAAAACGACAATTCTAGCAGCAAGAAAACAACATAAATTGGTTCAAAAATAGCCCAAAATATCTCAACTAAAATGACATATGAACCTCCATATAAAAGGTTTTTAGCTTAAAAAACTGTAGCAAATGTAAATAAAATTGCTTTAGGGATAGCAGTTAAAAATCAACAGAATTCTATTGTTAACACTCGAAAAAATGTCTCGCCTTTCTTGTTAACTTTTGAAATTTTTAATAGGAATGTACATAATTGTATGGTCGATTTTGGTGCATCGTCAAATGTCATTCCGTTATCTGTTTTTCAAAAAATTAACATAGAAGTTAAACCTTCTTATCTCAAAATCATTCATCTAGATTGAACAAATGTAAAGGTAATCGGTGAACTTAAGGATGTTCTTGTCATATTATCTTCCAATCCTAAGGTCCATCAGATAATTGACATTATTGCTCTTGATATCCCTGAATTCTATGGTTTTTTTTTAAGTAGGGACTGGTCCGAACAACTGCATGGTTACTTTGCCACAGATTGGTCTCATTTGTGGTTACCAAAAAATGGACAGCCCAATAAAATTAGGATAAACCGAGAACATTATCTTAAGCACACCATAACAGATCTAAATGATGCAAACAAACCTTTTACTGCATCTACTAATTCATTTGAAATGTAAGGAATGAATACCTTCTTTGGTAACTTCATGATCAAAGTTTCCCCCATCATTGATCCTGGTCAGCAATAAGAAGTTATGACCTATACTCAGACATCATCTTTGACAAGTGTTCCAAACACTCCTGAAGAAGCTCAAATCTAGTCATTGTACTTTGATGGATCCAAATCCAAAGAAGGAGCCAATGCAGGATGTGTACTCATAGATCCCGCAAGGAATAAGACTTTCATTGCCTATTGATTAGAGTTTGAGTACATTAATAACATCACCAAATATGAAGCACTTTTACAAGGGCTTAGGAAAGATTTGGATATGGACGTATGAAATTTAATGGTATTTGGTGATTCATAAATCATGGTTAGGCAGGTAAGAAACTCCATACATTGCTTGTCACCACATCTGAAAAGTTACCAAACTGAGGTATGGAGTTTAATGCAAACAAATTCAGCATTTAACATAAATTCCATTCCTAGATTAAGTAATTCAGAGGCTGATTTATTGGATAACGTTGCTTATAAACTATTGCCCACAGAAGGTATTTCTCCTAATGTATTTTCGATTGAATTTTTGTTCAGGCCTTCGATCCTGGACAACATCACCAGTTGGAGAGTGTTTGATGATGACCAGCAGATCATCAACTTTTTGCACATGGTAGACACTTTCCAAGGCACAATCATTGATGAAGGCACTCATGATGAAAACCTCTGCAACTTCATTGTAATATCAGATCCTAGATCTCCCAAATCGACGTCTGATTTGGTAAAATATATCCCCAAATATTTTGTAAGACTAGAGAAGTTTTATGACTTGCATGATAAATTTAGGGGGTCAGTTAATTGTAAAATGAACAGTTCTTCTTTGATTTATGAGATGGAAAATTTAGGGAAAAAGGAAAATCCCCAAAATATTAATTTGGGAACGGGATGCTCTGAGCAAGAAATATCTTCTTTTATAAAATTGTTTAAATAATTTAAAGACCTTTTTTACTGGACATATGATGATTTGAAAACATTTGATCCTAATATAATACAACATTTCATCCCCATGAAACCACAAACTCATCATTTTCAGTAGAAATTAAGAAAGATGCACCCCAAATTGGAACCCATTGTTAAGAAAGAACTGAATAAATTACTAAATGCAAAGATAATATTATCGGTGAGACACACACAATGGGTGTCTAATCTAGTTCCTGTAAGGAAGAAAAGTGGTGAAATTCGACTCTGTGTCGACTTTCGTTACTTGAACTGAGCATCTGATAAAGATAACTACCTCATTCCTCCAATGGAACAAATTCTTCATCAGGTATCTAGTTCTGAAAGACTATCTCTGTTAGATGGTTTTTTGGGATACAACCAAGTCCTCATGTCTCCCTCGGATCAGCTCAAAACCACTTTTCGTACCCAGTGGGGCACTTATGCCTACCGAAAGACGCCTTTTGGGCTTATAAATGTTGGGGCCACTTTTCAAAGAGTAATGGACATTTCTTTTCTTGGCCTCATAAATCAATCAGTAGTGGTCTATCTTGATGGTGTTACCGTTTTTTTCTAAAAACAAGAAGGATCACTTGTCTCACCTTAGGGTTGTCCTAGAACGATGCCACAAGTATGGAATATCTCTTAACCCTAAGAAATCAGTCTTTGTAGCTGAGCAAGGAAAATTACTTGGTTTCATAGTGTCCAAATATGGAATGATTATCGATCCTAAAATAACCCAAGATATTGCTAAACTCTCCCCTCCCTCTTCCAAGAAAGCCATGCGATCATTTTTAGGCAAGATTAACTTTGTTAGAAGGTTTGTCCCAAGTTTCTCATACAACCAAGTCCTTATGTCTCCCTCAAACCAGCTTAAAACCACTTTTCATACCCCATGGGGCACTTATGCCTACAGGAAAATGCCTTTTGGACTGATAAATGTCGGGGCCACTTTCCAGCGAGCAATGGACATTGTTTTCCATGGTCTCATAAATCAATCAGTTGTGGTCTATCTTGATGACGTTACCATTTTCTCTAAAAACATGAAAGATCACTTGTCTCACCTTAGGGTTGTCCTAGAACGATGTCGTATGTTCGGTATATCTCTCAACCCTAAGAAATTGGTCTTTGCAGTAGAGCAAGGTAAATTGTTGGTGTTTATAGTATCGAAAGATGGAATGGTCATTGACCCTAAGAGAACCCAAGAAATTGTTAAACTCTCCCCTCCTTCTTCCAAAAAATCCATGCAATCATTTTTAGGCAAGATTAATTTTGTCAGAAGATTTGTCCCAAGTTTTTCAAAATTCGTGAGACCATTACAGAACTTAACTAAAAAGGATGTTTTGTACCATTGGGGATCATAAGAAAGTCAAGCTTTTGACTCCTTTATAAAATCAATAATAGAAGATCCTTCCTTGATGAGTCTCAATTTCTCCCAGGATTTCACTCTTTACACCTTTTCTTCTGACCGATCTTATGTTGTTGTATTAACACAGAAAAATGTTGAAAGTAATGAGATACCCATTGCCTTCATGAGATCAAATTTCAAAGGAGCAGATCTTATTTATCTAGCAGTATATCAACATGCATATGTTTTTTTCAAAGCAGTGAAACACTTTCGGTCATACCTGCTGAAATCCAGAACCAAAGTTATTGTTCCTTACCCAACCGTAAGAAACCTGCTAGTACAGAAAGAGTTGGGTAATAAAAGAGAAAATTGGATGATGTCCTTACAATATTATGACCTCTAAATAACCCCTGCAAAAATTGTTAGAGGTCAAGGCCTATGCAAACTAGTTGTTGATTCAGTTAAAGAACAGGAAAGTGAAATTAACACCTTAACTGTAAACCAGCATGACGAAAAACAAATCAGTTTTGCACAAGTTGCTGCCAATTCTTGGTATGAGAACATTAAATTTTACTTGACACATGGATCTGATCCTTGCTATCTTGATCCTAAAAATAGAAGAGCACTAAGACTGAAATCTACATCTTTCCAATTAATAAATGATGTATTATTTCGAAATAATTTTGATGGTGTTCTTATGTGTTGTTTGTAAAAGGATGAAGCAAAGAAAGTACTATATGAAATTCATGCAAGTGAGGTTGGTGGTCACTTCAGTGAAGGAACCACTACTCACAAAGTGTTAAGAGTTGGGTACTATTGGCTCATGTTATTTAAAGACTCCCATGCGTTGTGTCATAAATGAATAATCTGCCAAAAGGTTGTTGGATAGGTGAAAAAGGCAACATTTCCTTTGCAGCCTGTTACTGTAGATTCACCTTTTCAGAAGTGGGGTCTTGACATCATAGGACCAATTAACCATTCTTCTTCACAACAGCACAAATATATAATTACATCAATGAATTATTTTACCAGATGGTCTGAAGCTGCACCTTTGAAAGTGGTAAACATGAATCAGGTAGTATCTTTCCTTAATTCACAAATCATTACTCGATTCGTCATTCCCGAATGTTTAGTCTTTGATAACACATCTTATTTCTCATCCATTGATATGAATGTCTTTGCCTTAGAAAAAGGGATTAAATTGAAATATTTTGCCAGTTACTACCCTTAAGGAAATGGTCTAGCAGAATCGACAAATAAAAATTTAATCAGGATCATTAAGAGGACAGCTTATGAAAACCATAAAAACTAGAACATCGCACTATTTAATTCACTTTGGGCTGATAGGGTGACACCAAAAACCTATGTTGGTAATTCCCCTTTCTTTCTCGTCTATGGGAGAGAATCAATCCTCCCTCCACATGTTTTACTTCCATCTATGCAATTATCACAGAAATTCCAAGAAGCGGATTTCCCTCCTCTGGAAAGTTGAATTAATGCCTTGTTAAAACTGGAGGAAGTAAGAGCACAAGCTAAGAAGAAATTGGATCAACACCAACAAATTGTAGAAAGTTGGTTTGATTCTAATTATTCTTCTGTCAGGAATTTCGATGGAGGATATTTAGTTCTCAAGTGGGACAAATATCACGAAAGGAAAGGGGAACACACCAAGTTCCAAAATCTATGGTTGGGGCCATTCATAATTTCTAAAAAATTAGGTCCCAACTCTTTCCACCTGCACAATTTGGAGGGGCAACCATGCACTTTCTTATTGAATGGCCAAGCTCTCAAAAGATATTTCACCTGATGGTTCCAGATCCACCTCTTTGTACATATCTTTTTTTTTGTTTTTAATTTTGGTTCTTTTAATTTTGCTTGTTTGTGGTTTGTTTCTGAATAATTATGTCTGTGTCACCATTTCATTTGTGGAAGGAAAATCAGAATTTTTATCCAAGAGCAACAACTGACTACTTTTCAAAGCACCATGTTGTAAATTGCTAAACTCATATCTGAAGAAGAAAGTTCCTACTCAAAACAGTGTTGCTGGTTTCTTCTCAAAATATCGAGAGGATAACAATTATCATTAATAAACTCTTAACGTTGTCCCTGTTTTTAAGAAAAAAACTCGATTATACCTTCCTGTCCTTGAGATGGTTTCGTAACAAGAATATAAGTGTTTAGATCATGGTAAATATCATTTAAAAAACAAATGAATTATATGAGATCAATTTTTGTTTTCAAAATTTGAAATTTTTAGTATCACCCCGCTCTCTTGGATATCATAAAAGTTTCTACAAATTTCTAAATTAATTCTAGAGAGTTGAAAGAACTGCAAGGTGTGGGAAGTGTTTGTAAACCCGTCGAGACACTGAACAAGTATGTTGGTAGTGGGTAAATGCATCCATGATACCAAGGCAACTTCGTTGGGGTACTGAACAGGTCTGCTGGTAGTGAAGCAATGTTGGCTTCAAGAAAAGTATCAGGTATGTCCCTTAAAATTAATCCATGAATAAAGATGTTCTTCATCATGAATGGATGACTTTTGGACAGGATAAAGGTATTAGAGTGGGTTAAGTGAAATCCCTATCGAGGCTATGGATGCATGTTGGCAGCAGTGGCTATGTCAACAGTATCAGAGGCAATTGCATAAACATCGTTCCTCTCGAAATCTAGATCTGATACTAGATTACATTTTGACATAAACACATTTGATGCTGGACTATGTTTTTGAGTTTTTATCGAAATGCTTGACTTGTTGTCGATTGTTACTTAATTTTTCATCATTATTATCTATCCTAACATGAATTTTCTGGTGATCCAGAGATAACTGCTTCGCCCAGTACGTCGCCATTGTTGGAAGCCCTACACAATTTTTCTATTTAAACAAGAAATTGCATTTTTTGTAGCTTCCTTCACCTCGATCTTGTGAACATTATCGTTTTGAGATGATTATTGGATTAGCAAATATGTTCATTAATTCTTTATTATTGGTTTTTTGTTTTGTTTTATGTTTGATTCATGACTGCAAGCATGAATCAAACATGAAAACCTATATTGGTGTTATATTTTCTTTAGAAGGCATTATTTTAAAGGTCATCATTCTTGTATCAAATCCAAACCCAATGTTGGAATGACCTATTTTCAATATTTTGGATTTTTTTAATATAGTTATTGTATCGTTCAATTTTTTGTAATCAATTTATGAAGAATTTTGTTTTGATATCTTTTAAACCCTTTGCCAATTCGATGGTCGTGTTAGTAGTCATGACAATCAATGTGCACCTATTGTACTCATGTCCTTACCTCACCATATTGGCACAATGTATTAATGAGCCATTCATTACAGGCATAGGGTTTCAACTATGTATGTCAAGCTCTCATTACCAGGAATGGTAAAGATTTACGATCAAACCCTCCATGCTCATTCTCACTGTCTGTGCTATGATAACACACAAGCTTGGTTATGGCCATTTCTCCACTATCCATCCAGATTTGTTCCTATCGCTCCTACCATTTAAACCTAAAATTGTTTTGAGTTATTCCTATTACATTCTAGTCGTGTTTGTCATGGCTCATGTCGTTTTCTTGGAGCTGAATGGCTATCAGGCATTACTCTCTCACGGCGATGCAATCGAAGGCTTAAAAAGCCAAGGTGGGATGTCTTCTTGAAAATATTTGAAGGCTATAACCTTCAGGTGGCCCAGGCTTTCACGTAGACCTTTGATGGTTGTAGAGAGAAAATTGGGGGTGCACACTTAAAGCTAACCGAGGGGTTTGTAAGTGAAGCAATAGAGCTTCCATCTACATGAAAGAAATGGTTCAAAAAATCACGAATTGAAGGAGTTCCATGGAGCTTGTTTGTGACGTCCCGAAGGATCAACTGTTGCAAAAAAGTTATCCCCATCTCCCTAGTTAAACCTAGGTGGCATAGCCTGTTGATGATCCTCAAACAATTCTTGACCTATGAAGGTCAATACGTATTAATATTACTCTACCATATTCACTTACTTATGCATTTCACTAGTTTTGTATTAAGAATTCCATTCTATCTATTGAGAATTCTATAAAATTTCCAAAATATATAAGAGACGGAGTATCGATTCAAGTCTTTTCCATCACAGATTGATTAAGATCCTTTTGATTCATCACTTGTCAACTGTGGGTGATTGTTGGGATAAGTTTTTGGTTGATTCATCACTTGTCAACTGTGGGTGATTGTTGGGATAAGTTTTTGGTAAGGAATGGTTCTACCATGACCATTCCTGTAGTAAACCCTAGCCTAGATGAGCCACTGATTAAAAACCAGTCTGATTTTTCAATTGATACTCTAGACTCTACCAACAGAAACCCTCTGGACGTCGGGATACTGAGCACGTCTTCACCTACATGATTTTCTGAGCAAGGGAATGCTAATTTGAAGGTTATTAATCCATGTGTTCCTGAAATTAAAGCTAGCCCGATTGTTAGTATTAACCCAGATGTTGAAAGACCTCACGAAGAGAAAGCAAAGGAATGCATAGATATAGGGTTCAAAAACAAAAGGGCAGGTCGCCAAATTTTGAGAAATCTTATGAATCGATCCAACACTCATTTGAGCTTGATCAGCCCAATCAATATCGATGATTATTCGAACCTTGATATCGAAGAGTTCCTCCTTCTTGAAGACCCAGATTTTCATGGTTACAGGAAGAAAGACATTGCTTCTACTAAACCCTACAACTTTGTGGTGAATCTTCCACCGTGCCTCAAGGGTAAGGAGGGTTTCCCTGGTATCAAGAATTTTCAGAAGCAGATAACAGATAAGGTGGATACACCCATGTTTGACCATGCTCTCCATAGACCTGCCATTCCTCATGTACAATGTGATGATTGTTTCCTTTGGATCGAGCGATATTACACAAATATCCCTCTTCTCCGAGGCTGAATCAAAATGCTTATTTCTCAGAATGAATCATTGAGACGAGAAAATATTGATCTCAAAACACATGCAGAGAAAGGGGATAAATGCATTAAGAGGTCAGGGAACATAGTGATAAAAAACACAACTAGTGTCAAAGCTATAATTAATTCTGAACGACCCGACCCATCTTTAGTCAATTTTTAAAGTGGTAAAACATTTTTCCTCTTATTATATTCATGTTATCTATTTTGAATTGAATTGGTTTGGAATTTGATTTTGTTTGCTAAGATAATACTAGCTACAAAATCTTTTGATTCTGTAGCCAAGTCTCTTTTAAATAAAAAAAAAGTTATTGGAGAAATATCACCAATATGGTAACTTAGATCTCCCTAGGACCTTCCTATTGATCCTAAACATACAATAGGGATAGACTTATATTGGTTTCCCTAGATGCCAAAAAAATGTTTTTCTTTTAATCAAGAAGAATAGTAAGCATACCTTATGACCAATGATTTCCTCACATATCTAGTTGATGCGCCTCTTGAGATCCAACTCCATCTCTTATAATTTGTTTCCTACACATGAGATGACAAACAACTATTGATCTACTTTCTCTCCTAATGTTACAAAAATCTAATTCACTACATCTATCCTGATCTATTTAACACAAGACTAGATATAAGCTTTTACAAATCAAATACAAACACATTTAGGGGAAACCAATGATCTACACATTAACATGTAGGAAACACATCAAACATAATACCTTGGATGTGAAATCA
>CBVK0103012069.1:0-14919 GCA_900067695.1 Picea abies | reverse complement strand
GTTCAGTCTTTTGACGAAGTTGGCCACTTCTTCATCATCTTCCGAGACATCGCTGCTACTGCTATATTCTTCTTGTTCCTTTTTCTTTTGCTTTGATCTTTTGGATGCTTTGAAGGCTGCTTCTTTTACATCTGGATTTTCCTGTTCAGTTCTCATCTCATATGCTGTGAAGATTCCATACAGTTCATCCTTTCTTATTGAGTTTAGATCCGATGTTTCTTCTAGTGCTGATATCTTAGGGTTGAATCTCATAGGAAGAGATCTTAGTACCTTTTGAACAATTATAGATTATTCGATTTCTTCTCCCAATCCTATGATTGCATTCACTATTTCATCGACTCCTACGAAGTAGGCTGCGATATCTTCATCTTCCTTCATTTTTAATTGTTCGAACTGACCTCTGTAAGTTTGAAGCTTTGTTGTTTTGACTTTTGAATCTCCTTCATAAATATTTCGAAGCTTGTCCCAAATCTGTTTAGCAGATTTACAATGTGCAACTTTGGTGAATACCGTATCAGATTGGTTAAAGGTCATTTTCCAAGAATGGTTTCAAGATCCTAAATTGTCTCGACTAATTCAACAATTGCAAAAAGACTCTCATACATCTTCGGGATACTCTTGGCACAATGAAGAGCTTTGCTACAAAGGTTGCATGTATTTAAGAAAACAACCTCACCTTAAATCCACTATGCTCTTCGAACTTCATGCTTTACCAACAACAAGGCATTCAGGTTTTCACAAAACATATGAAAGGATAAAACATTCTTTTTTCTCAGAAGACATGAAACAACACATCTACACTTTTGTGGTTGAATGTGATACTTGTCAACGCATTAAGGGAAAAACAACCAAACTTCCAAGAACACTCCAACCTCTCCCTATTCCAGCTACTATATGGATGGATATTTCTATGGACTTCATTGCAGGCTTACCCAAATATGAAAATAAATATGTCATCATGGTTGTAGTAGATATCATTTCCAAATATGCTCATTTCTGCGCCCTCCCACACCTATTCACAACATCCATTGTGACTCAAATTTTCATGGATAATATCTTCAAACTTCATGGATGCACCCCTCTATTGTCTCCAATTGTGATCCAAGTTTCACTGGAAAATTTTGGCAGAAATTGCTCAATCTCTAGGGAACCCAATTGCATCTCATCTCATCCTATCATCTCAGACTAATGGTCAAACTTAAGCTATTGAAAAGTGCTTGGAAACATATTTGAGGTGTTTCATGTCTGATAGAAAAACTCAATGGGATTAGTGGTTACCACTCACTAAATGGTAGTACAACACATCTTACCATGTTTCCACTCACATGTCTCCATTTGAAGTAATCTAGGGTCAAAAGCCACCTTTTGTCTTCTCCTACCTACCTGGTGTCTCCAAGGTATAATAAGTTGACAACACCCTTACAACCCGAACTTTCATTCTCCATACCCTCAAAGATAATTTGGTCATGGATCAAAATCACATGAAGAAAAAAGATGATCAGGTTAGTTCAGAACACCAATTTGCTGAAGGAGACCATGTATTTTTTCATTTGCAACTTTATAAGCAAACATCACTTAAAGAAAATCATTGTCAGAAACTTTGTCCCAAGTTTGATGTCCCTTATACCATTCTCAAGTGCGTGGGGCCCATGGCTTACAAGTTGTCTCTCCCTAGTCACTCTAAGCTCCATCCTATTTTTCATGTTTCTTTCTTAAAGAAAGTGATTGGAACCAAGTACCAAACTCGAACTAGTCTCCCTGAATTGAATGAAGAAGGCTCCATTTGGTTGTAGCCCCAAGCAGTCTTGGAATACCACGAGTGTCATCTCCGTTAGAACACCATAAAGGAAGTTTTAGTTCATTGGAAGGATACACCACCAGAAGATGCCACATGGGAGCCGACTGTCATTCTACAATAATTTCCTGATCTCAAGCCTCGAGGAAAAGGCTATTTTTTCAAGGGGAGGGCATGTTAGGGTCCTAACCTCCCTAGCCCCTCAAGTAGATACAATAATATGTTTTCTATATGATAAAGGTCGAAATTAGTAAATAAGGCCTATGTAATAATGTGAACATGTCTAAAGTAAGAAGACTTAATAGAATGTTCCGCTTCTAGAAATATATTCCTCTAGAATGTTCTCTAGAAGATTGAAATAGTATAAATAGGAGTAGAAAGCATGGGAGAGTTTTGTCTTGAGAATCATTTTGTATTTGAGATTTTCTCTGTTGGAGGTTTCCCTCTCGAAGAGGCGAGTGAACTTGGCTACCAATATAATAAAGGTATCATTTATGGAATCAACTATCTCATTGCACTCTATATTTTGCTCTTTCTACTGATTATTGTTATAACAATTCTATTTCTTCTCTGCATAATACATCTGGTACCTTACATTCTAATAATGGTTCTATTAATGTTTCTGTGTTTTACTCCTTTTTTTTAGTCTTCATATTAATGGTTGTAATAATCCCTGGTTCTATATATGGTTGTATGTTTTAGTTTTCATTATGTAATGGTTCTATTAATTTTACATGTATTTTTGAGTTCTAGGAAATTTCTTCAAATGGTTATGGATCCAAGCATTTGGAGGGATTCACCATCTGAGATTTTGGAATTCATATTTGTTTTTCTTCCATTCTCAGTGTTGATAAGATTTATAACTATTTGTTGTCACTGAATGATGTTCTACAAACCTTTTTTTTTTCTTGTCACAATGCAATCAAATTTCTATCAAACAATTTATATTTTTGGTTCCTTTGTTCCATGATGGATATAATTGCTTCCTTGGAGCATACCTCAATCAAAATGGTTGCATATCTTGTTTGGTTGTGCCATTTATAGAGTCAATATACAATCTGGAGTGTATAGTTGGATCCATGATTTTTTTTATCTTTACCAACATAATTCTCCCTTTCAAACAATTATCTTATGATGAATTTATTCACAAAGGCCTTTAAAAATATAAGGTCTATATGGGTTGGATATTGGGGTTTCTTTTCAATGTTGGAAAAAGTAAGTGAAATAAAATATGATTGGGTTGTTCTGAAACATATTTACAAAAGAATGAAGTCAAGGTTTTACATTTGGATCAACCTTGATAGGGTGTGGAGGACATAAGTTCCTTATGGTGGCACTACAACCCCAAAGGTGGTAGTGTTCTATAAAAATAAAATGTATTGGTTGTATTTGGACAAAGATTATGAAGAGTACCCTCAATATGAGTACACAATCTATTGGTTGGATGTTTTAAAAAATCAATGGGGTTTTCGTTTGTTCCAATCACTGACATATGGTGTATGTCATTAGCATTATATAAAAACCAACTTATATGTCTCATCAATGATAGTTCCACTTTTGTTTGGTCAATTGAAGAAGTAGAAAATTTCCAATTTGGTCAACCGTGTCTTCAATGAAGAACAAACTATTTTGAGGATGACTAGGGATTCAAATGAAATTTGTTGAGTGGCCTTTTACAAATATAAATAATGAATTCTCTGGCTATATTCCATTTAGAATAGTGCATGGGATAGTACTTATGTGCAATTATAACGAAGTTCCATTCATGTTCTATGATTTTATGACTAGCTTGCGTATCCCAACAACTATCGATAATGTATCCAAGTTACAGAGATATGGGTTCCTATTTCCATTGTTTGAGCATTTCAATGATCCGATTGAAAGTGGAAATGTTTTTCCACTTGTTCCAAATATGGATTATGTTGATGACATTACACCATTGGGTATAGATATCACTTCTTAGGCTATTTGGCTTCATAATATTTGTTTTCAAACATGCATTTTTTTTACAAATTTTGATATTCCAATAATTGTTTTGATACTATATACTTTCAAATTGTTTTATTATATATGATAATGTATTTTAACTGCAATTATATATATGGTTCTTGACTACGTGTATTAGTATTTCCAAATTCTATGATTGTCTATATAATTCAAATTACTATGGTTATTTATTAATTACTTTATCAATGATATTTGTTGTCAAACATTGTCTAACATGTTATAGCTGTTTTACAAAATTTTCATATTCAAATATTTTCTAACATATTAGACAATGTTTGTCAATGTTTTGATATTACAATGTTAGACAATGTTTTGATATTCAAACATTGTCTAACATGTTATAGTTGTTTTACAAATTTGATATTCAAATTTATATTTTAAGGCTATATATTTCAAATCATTGTCATGTGGATTCATATAATGCTTTCACCATATTCAACCTTTTCATATGTTTACTTCAGTCTGATATTTGTATCACTTTCTATATTTTGCATTATGTATGAAAATGTCTTTGAATTGCAATTCTATATATGGTTACCGGTTAGGTGTATTATTGCTTCCAAATTTTGTGATTGTCTATATGTATGGAATTCAAATTAATGTGGTTATGTTATAAATATGTTATTATTTCTATGTACTCATAGAAATCTCCACTAAAGGCACAAATGAACGTACTATGAAACACACTCATTTGTCGACATCACATGTAATGGATAATGAACTTTATTGTTTATGCTATCAACAAAATAAATATGCAATATATGAATGTATAAGAGCCACATATCATAGAAGAACCATTGAAATTACTATTGAAAATGATTTTCCCAATAGTCGTAAGTGTCACAATTTGGTTGATATCATGCAATGAACATATCCTATTAATGTTTCATTCCAATAATATAGTACTCCACAATCCCCTAACAACATTATTTTTACTAGGGAAACTTCTCATATTTGGGAAGATCATCATATACATAACCTAGCTACAAACAACAACCCCGAGTCTTCTACAAATTCAAATCCAAGTTTGAAGCATGGAGCAAGGGTAGAAAACACCCATTCTAGATTTAGTGATATCATTCCACAAATAGTGCCATTTGAAGTTGTGGGTGATAGTAATATGCTTGCCCAATTGATTGATAATTTGCAACATGTTATCACACAAATAGTAGATTGGGAAAATCCCTACCCAAACCACATGAGTGTGAAAAATATGGTAGTACCTACCCACTTCCACCTTATATATACACTCCCCTTGCTTTAATGATGATAAATCGCCACAAGGGGGGAATCTCGGTGACCCTAGGAGGATTGAGATGGAGAGTGAGAGGATGATGGTGCAAACCCCTATAGGTCATATTTGGAGAAGGATAAAGGCTTGGAGATCGGAAGAGCGTCGTGTAGGGAAACTTCCACCTTATATATACACTCCCCTTGCTTTAATGATGATAAATCGCCACAAGGGGGGAATCTCGGTGACCCTAGGAGGATTGAGATGGAGAGTGAGAGGATGATGGTGCAAACCCCTATAGGTCATATTTGGAGAAGGATAAAGGCTTGGTGATGAATTATTGTCAGTGAAGAATGGTTTCCAAACATTGAGTGCCTGCACCACAGTGTTAGCCCCGCCTGGAACAAGACAATTGATCGAGATACAAACCTTAAAACCAAGGGGAACAAGCAACAAAATTTGTTTTCCCAAAATTGCAGAAGAACAAATATATATATATATATATATATATATATATATCATCAATGTAAGATGTCAATAGTTTCAAAATTAACCATGCAAACACCAAATAATTATTGGGCAATCAAATATTAAACATGTAGGTAATATCCCAATACTTAGACACACGTTTTGATGGTGAAAGAGGGATGAAAAATGATGTTATCAACAATATATTAGGGAATCCTTGTGGCTGTAGATCCCATACCCCCTCACACCCCCTTCAACTTGCGAACTCCCCAACCCGACACTCCACTCATGTTCCCTTTACCCCCTCACTTCACTCTCCCCATACTATGGCGGGTTGGCGGACCCGACATACTCCCACACCCCCTCACTTCCCTCACCCGATCCCTACATTTACCCCCCTCCCTACCTCACCCTACATCATATTAATTTCTCCGCTGCCTACAAAATTCCCCCTACACTACCCTTCCCCCCTTCTCGTTTACACCTCCCCCACACTTAAACTCATTCTCCATTATCTTTTTCCTAATATCTTATTTGTATCCAATCAAAACATTCCACATAGCACTTAATTACAGGCGTATTCCCAACCAATAAGATTCTTACACATGACAATGTATTATTTTCTACACATGGCAGCTCATGGATGAAGACACTTGGCACTTAACTATTAGGAGACACACGACATCTCATCATTGGTGACATGTGGCAGCTTACCAATGGTGACACATGGCGGAATATTTTTAGTTATATTTGGTTTCCAATTAGATAATGAAATATGGAAGTGACCCATTAGAGACATGTGGAGACAATTTAGTGGCTGAATCATGGGCATAAGGGGAGTTTTACTTGGCATGGAAAATTATATTTTATTAATCAATTTCCTAAGGGGAGGTCCAACTCTTAAGCTCCATAATATTCTCATGTTTCACATGTAAAGTGTATTAAAATTTAGATTATATACACTAAAGTATTTTTTATTCCCATGCATGTGGGATGATGATTTTTTGCTAAAAATTCAAATTCATAAAAGTAAAAACGAATTTGATCAAGGACCCACATTTGCCCATTAAGCTTGATCAACGGTGGCTGAGTCACGATCTTGCAGAGGCCATAACTTGAGCTCCGATCGACGAAATTGTGCAAATTTTATATTGTTGAAAATTTATTTCGACGAAGAAGATGATGGTATAGGTTTCAAGGATTGAAATTGGCTACATTTTTCCCAAAAATTAAAATAACAATCAATTTTTTTTTTGATGAGCCCGCTTGACAACTTAAATTCATGAGCTTATATCTTGAGATCCGAGAGTCAGATTTGGATAAAATTTATATTGTTGGAAATATAAGAAGATTAAGATCACATTTGAATTGGTTTTAATGGATGAAAAATTTATTATCACTTCCAGAAAATTAAAACACAACCCCCCTCTTTAAAAGGGAAATTAATTAAATTTTGAAAATAAAAGTTTGTATGAAAACTTTTATTAAAACATGAAAGGGACCCATTTGAAAGATGCAGATATTATTGATGTGAACTCATTAAAAAAACTTTAAGGAGGCATTAATTAAAGTGAATATTTCAAGAATAATATTGTACGAGAAATTCAAGAAAGGAACACCCTAACTACTCAAGTAGTTAGAAGGTCTAATTTTAAGAAGGGAAGAAGTGCTTCATCATGGGTTCCACAATAAAAATTAATCAGAGGGACATATGAAGAAGATCAGAAGAACAAGGTACAACCATCATATGCATCAAATATTCTGATCAATGAAGAGAAATCTCCATCTTCTCCACTCTTTTTCTTCTTCTGCACAAATTTCTCATGGCTTCATTTTTGTATTTCTGAGCCAATCATGGGGTTGAGTCTTCAGTGTTCTTCTTGTATTATTCAAAATACTTTTCTTATATGATCATGGAGTATTTACAACCATATATATGACTATTATATATTTTGTGATGTAGAACATCTTTCATGAATAAAACTCCACAAAGAATTACTTTGGGGTTGATTTCAATTGTATCTTGTAACTTTGAGTCTTGAGTATGATATATTTGAAATTGACCTATCAAATTCTCTTTTTTTATAACTGTTACACTCTTTTAAAATTCTTTGAGATGATCAAATTATTCTCTCCTATTTCTCATGAAGAAGACGTGGATGCATTTGTATGTGATTAAGAAGATTGTATATTTGATGCTGAGCACAAATATAATATGATATTGAAGCCCTCCTTCAATATTTTTATTTTTAAAAGACTTCTTGTTGCATATAAAGATTAGCTCAGATTATCGAAGAACCATTTTATTGAATAAATTCAAGCAATAAATATCTAAGGTTTTCTTCCTTAACATTCTCCTAATCTAAGATATTCAAGATATATCTTTTAGCCAAATAAAAGTACCACCTCTATAAAAACATAGGGGGATTCATATCCTCACGAGGTTTCCATTTCAGTATTAACAGATTCAAACGTTAACACCCCTTTAAAAAATATAATTTTAATTTAAAAAATGAGTAAGCCCTAATAGATGACACCATCCCTCCTAGGGTGACATTTTGGCATAATGAGCAATTTGTTTAGCAAGTTAAGGAAGTCGTTGGGCCTCGAAAGGCATAATATCCATGGTGTAAGTGTCTTCCTCCATAAAAAATTCCAATTCATCATCAAGTCACCAATACAATCAAACCTTATCCCCCAAGTGAGATGCCATGCCCTAGAAAGTGATGTTTTAAGCCTCCAAGGTCAAACATTGGGCAAAGGGGGGCTAGCTTTCCTTCTCCGAGATGTCATCTCCTGCCTATAAAGGAAAAGTTCATCATATAGCTTGGTCCAAAGCATGCGGTATGATATCCACTCTATGGGATTCATGCCCCAAAGAAGGCTCAAGCGAGGCTTGTTCCTTCACAAATGTCCACCAAGCAAGGTCTTGCAAAGACAAGTAAATACGCCCTTCAAGGGTATTAAGTCAAACATATCATGCCAAGTAAAATCAAATTTAATACAAGAGCCATCTAAACATGTGCATCAAATAAACCTTTTCAAATTAAACAAATTCTCAAATACCCTATGCAATTTACCAAATTTATATATGGGAGGGGTGTCATGATGCCCTATTGGGTGAACCAATTCATCAAGTAGGGGAGGTTCCCAAGGACAATTGTTTCCAAGTCATGTAGTGGGTATGAGGTGGATGGGATTAGACTTATAAGTATGGATATTCATGACATACAAGGGCTCATATTGTCTCATTTATGGGTGCCTTTGTAGAGGGTGTGCTATCCTTCATCCGCGATGCATAATTTTTCCAAGCCCCTTTGCCATTAATTTATTAGAGTATTTCCAATTTGAAGATAAAGTGGGATCCCTAGGCTAGAATATGGAAGGTTTATGATTGGATTTTATCTTTTTCCAACTACAAGCCTATGTGCCTTCATCCCCATATTCCCATCAAATGAGGTACATGAACT
The DNA here is from genome assembly GCA_900067695.1 of Picea abies. Taxonomy (NCBI): domain Eukaryota; kingdom Viridiplantae; phylum Streptophyta; class Pinopsida; order Pinales; family Pinaceae; genus Picea; species Picea abies. Next base: position 5,948 of record CBVK0103012069.1, on the reverse strand, counting down.
TCTTGGGTCAATACGCCCGATGACCTAAAATATGGGGACATGGAAGAGAATAAGTAATGGAAAGTGGTAAGAATTAATGGGAATGGTACAACAAACCTTCAAGGAAAACCCATATTTGCAACCCTTTCCCCAGGGGTGGCCACTTACTAGGAAATCATGACACTCACCAAGGTGAAATAAGGATAAAAACATAATTTCCAAGCAAAATGTTCCATAATCAAGAGAAGTTTTAATGCAACATATTCAAATTCCCCAAGTATTAAAGTGACACTTACCATGATACTTGACTTGTTACTTCATGGAGCAAGATCCACTGTCTTCCGGAAGCAATATGGTGTGGTGGATGCCATCACGACGAATGGAGAAGTATGGTGGTGAGGTGGGGCTCCATCTGTGTAAGTGGACACTATCGATTAATCCATTTCTCGATACTCCATGTTTGTAATCTGAGGGCCTCGAGACATCATCTCCTTAGTTATCCATAAGAATGGGCGATAACACCACCTATAGATGGTAACATTAGATCCACCTTTCAACACCCTTATTCTCAAGAAAATATCCTCCCACCAATAGAATCAAGAATCCCTCACACTATTTTACTTGGAATAACTAAGGTATTTCAACTCTCATTCATCGTGACTATTGTACAAGTGGATCCATTATATTGATGACTTTAACCATGTTTTATTTACTTGACTTAAACCATGTTTTATTTTCTTGTCTCGAGATACTATTGATTCGAATAGAGTTAGAGAAATAAATGCCCAATATGTTGCAACAACTCATGTTAAAATTCAATGGGAACAATCTCATAACCTTGATCCAAGTAAACCTGAACCATCTAATTGGAAAGATAATGTAAATGATGTATGGATTTGAATTACTATTCTTTTTTACATTTATACTCCTCATTTTTGGCTCTTAGTTGGACATTAAAGTTTATAATATTTAATGACCATGACACCATTCAATGGAATCAATTTAGAGAACTGCAATCCATAAAATTTATCGAAAGAACTATTGGAAGTAACAGACCCATTAGTCCCGTTCAAAATTTGGGTAGGCCCTCAAACATTGTTGAAGATGTAGATTTCAAATTATATTTTATTCTTTCAATTGGTTCTCTTTGTGATCCCATGGATATAGTTTCTATTCATTTTGATACAAACATGATTGCATTTCATAAAAAAAATTGGGCGCAGATAGAGAACCTCTCAATTGTCCAAATGTGCCATGTTTTCCAAGAATATTATCCCGAAATCCAAGTTCTAAGAGTGTCTGAAGGACCTATTTGTAAAAGCTGTAAGAATGAGCAAGGTTTCCATCATTTATCTTAGTGGAATAACACAGATCTTGGTCAAAAACATCAAGTTCTAAGAGTGCTTATCCAATTTGAATAGATGTTAATAACACAAATTAATCCAATATTGCGAGTGGCACATGCTCATGGTGGGAAATATAAATATAGTGGCCAAACAATAAAATTTCCACAAAATATTTCTACAATTGCAAGAGATCTTCAATGCCATGTTGAAGATCTGGTCTTCCTAATTACGAGGAGATGTGGTGCCTAATATAAATATTATGAATGTTATGCTAAGAGGTCATAGGTGATGGATGAATTGAGTTTTAGAATTCAAATGGATAAATATTATAGAGATGTTCAAACTGACATGGATTTAGTTGTTGCTCTCCTTGAAAGATCAACATATGTGTCAACTAGGATTAAATTTGTTTATTGTGATAATGAAGAAACATAAAATACTATTGTTTTCATTCAAGGGTTTCCCACTGACCATTTACACTCTCATCCTTCATCTTTTGTTTCTTTCCTACCCAATGAACGAAGAGAAGTGGAAGAAATAAGAACATTTATTGAAAATATGAATTATACACTTATTCAAACAATGGACTAGTCATATATTGGTTCATCTCCCATTAACAAATATAATACATAAGGGTGATTAGACATGGCATTCCCCACATTATTTCCTACTAATGATGTTGATTGGTTGCATCCACGTATTTGTAATATTCAATTTCATGAGTATGGATTGCATGTACTTAAATGCTTTGATCAAAGATGTTGAATCCATCCTCGCTTTCGGTATTTCTTATTTAACATGATAATCTGTCATCATAGCTAAGAACCTATTGCAATATTTGTAAAAAAGAATATACATGAGAACTCACTTACAACAATTCAAGACTTGCATTAACAAATCTTTGATTTACTTGATAATAAGTTGGTTGAGCATATTTTGTGTTTTGATTATTCTCTTAGAGGTTCAAGGTCCTATTGGACAAAGTGTCATACATAAATCACTAACATGATTACTCAATTGGGTTGTCCTAGTTTGTTTTTTACTTTGAGTGCAACTCACACACAGTGGCTATACTTACATAACCTCATGCTGAGAAATGCACTTTCTCATGGTTTAATTGAACAACATATAAAATTTGAAAATATTATCTGGTACCCTCATATTGTTTCCTTGTTTATGCACCATAGATTCAATATCTTCCAGAAAGAAGTCATCCAAAAATATCTTGGAGGTAAAGAATTTTGACACATGTTTGACTTTTGGTACCTATTTTTGTTGTCGTGTTTATGCTATATATGTTAACTATATCGTCATTTTGTTTAGATATGAGTGGAAACATAGAGGTTCAACCCACATCCATGGTTTCTTGTGGTTGGAAGGTGCTCCTAACATGAAAACATTAGATTGGTCAAACCCTTCAAATGTGCATGCTACAAAAAAATCCTTTGACATATATGTAACAATGAAATCCACATGACGTTCATCATCGAAACATAATGGTTCCTTGAAGCCTAAATTATGATCTCTGCCTATTGAAAAGTACACATATTTTTTCTTTCAATCCTCATGAGAATTATGAGCGATTGTTGTATTGCGTTCAAACACATACAAATTGCAGTGCAAATTCTTGATTGCATAAGAAGGGGTATCTCACATGTCACTACAATGCTTCATGGGAGGTTCACAATGAATCAATATTATTCATAGATGAGAAAGTGGGGAATAAATATGAACTAGCATGAAATAATGATAAGATAAATGTACACAATGTTGATATTCTTATAATGTGGTGTGCTAATGTTTATTGTCAACCAGTGGTTTCTTGACATGTTGTCTTGAAATCTATTGTAAAGTATGCTTCCAAAGCAAAAAAGAGGTCAAAAATTTATCAAGATATCTTGATTAGAATTTGAAACTCTAGTGGATTTGAATATATTGCTTTGTGTGCATACATAAGGTTCCTTGTAGAAACAATTTTTGATCGTGACATTGGAGCACAAAAAACTTTCCATATGTTACTAAAGATACCTCTTGTAGTTTTTAGTTAGAATGTTTTTCCTTAAATGTTGGACTAAGGTTTTCAAGAAACTATCTAAGGATGCCCATCAATTTTCATCTCACAATAGTTTTGTTGAAATATATCAAAAGAAACCTACTTTTATTGAACATTTGTCTATGATAGAAACAACAAGATCTTGGAACTTTGATGCCCAATGTGATAAAGAGCCATGGAAACATAGATATGTCCATGCATTTGTTTGATTTTGTCCATGATTTTATTCAATTCCCAATGAGGCTTCATATGAATTTGAGAATTTTTGTTGGATTGATTTACTTTTGTACAAACCATTTCATAAAATTCACTTAGATATAGGCCTTTCAAATGATATAGTGATTGAAAATTGGCTGAATTTTTGATATTGACCATGGCATGTTGATCAAGCCCCTTTCTAATTTGATAATATTGAAGAAGATTAAGATTCCCATGAATAAGCAATGAATGTTGAAGATGATTTTGAAGAATGCCAACTTTTGTCTCACTTGATTCTTCCAAATTACATCAATGTTTTTGACCTTCACACTCTTGGTCAAAGGGACTTTGACATATTATTTAGTTGGGAGAAAACAATGGTTTAAAATGACGTTGATGACAATTCTCATAGAACATTTGCATCACCATATTCCTTGTTAGAAAAACAAAGATTTTCTTTTGAGATCATTTTATGAAATTCATTTGAATATGAAACTCATGAACCTCTTCAAATGATTGTTCAAGGCACTACATGCAAGGCAAGTCTTTTCTTATTCACTATATTTCTCATGTTATTTCTACTTCATTAACTAATGGCAATAGTCCACTTTTGCTCACTCCAATAGGAATATGTTACATGCAAAAATAGTACACTCAACTTTGAAAATCCATATTGAAGTTATGTGACCATTACATGGGAAATATATAGCAATATTTCAAGAAGAAATGAGGCATATTGATATATTTTGATTGATGAAATGAGATTTATAGGGCTAAGCTTATTCATACAAATAGATTCTCGATTATGAGAAGCATTTCTAGAGAATTAATATTCTCCTTTTGGTGGTAGAGCCATCATTCTTGTGGGCGACCTTGGTCAATTGCCTCCTATTAAAGATAATCCTTTGCATGCAGGTAATACAACGAGGAAAGTTTTGTGGAAAAAATTCAACATTGTTGTCACTTTGGATACAGTATTCCACCAACAAATAAATCATTTGAAACAATGCTCTTTTCATAAACTCTTAACTAACATAAGAAATGCAAAACCCCTTCTTGATGATTGGGATCTTCTTATGTCATAGGTTGATATGAGTTTTCCTCCTATGGAAAGGAGTTTACTTAATTCAACAATTCACCTATTCCCAACAAATAATTTGGTCACCTTGCATAATGGGCATATATTGAAATCATTAAATTCTCCAATTGCATGATGTGTTGCCAAGCATACAAGGACATAAATCACTTTTGTTGATGATGATCAATTGGAACATGAAGTATTGTTATGACCTTGTCAATGTGTCATTCTCACATGTAAATGGTGGGTTTAATATGGATTATTTAACAGTGCACTCAATTACATTTATAATATTTTCTATATGCTTGGCTCAAAGCCCCTTCAAATTCCAATGTTCACAATTGTTCTTTTTGATAAGTACATTGGTGTTCCATTTGACACAAAAATCCAATAATTGTACCAATCACACATGTTATAAGAGGAAATAGTAAACAAATTCCTCTAAATATGGCATGGGTTATAACTATACACAAACCATAGGGGTTGACTTTAGAAGAGGCAACAATTGATATTGGGAACAAAGAGCGGCAATAGTTGACCTTCACATCCATATCAAGAGTCAAATCTATAGATGGTTTATGCATATCACTACCTTTCTCTTTTCAGTGTTATGCCAAGATGACAAATAGTGCTTATGTTACAATTAGGAAGAAATAAGAGCAATGATTAAATTCCATATCATTGCTCATATATATATATATATATATATATATATATATATATATATATATATATATATATATATATATATATATATATATATATATTTCATTCTACATAGAATGCCTTTGTTTGGTTCATTTTATTGTCCTTTGAAATCAATATTGTTGTAATAATCCTTTGATAACTTTTGTAATAACTTGTATACCTTCATCATATCCATAGTTATATTTGAAAAAAAACATCATTTCTCATGTGGGTCAATTTATATGTTTTTGCAGGAGTGTTCATTGTACCTTTGTTTACTACTAAACAATGAAATTTAAATTTTCATCTTGGTAAAGATAACATGCCATTATTATATGTAAAATGTAGGTTGTAATACATGTAGGTTCAAATGCATGTAATATGCAAATAATTAATCTTCTTCATGTAACTTTGACACACTTTTAAACAATCAATTTTAAATCAAAAAAATTCTATGCTTCCATATTGCATTTAATTTTGCTTGCTACATAATGGATAAGGGAGGAGACACAAATATTATATTCATACATGAACTCTATTGATCTTTTGGCTCATAATTGTTGGAGATACTTCACACACACATAGGATTTATTTTTCCTAAGGTTTT
>CBVK0103011971.1:0-24586 GCA_900067695.1 Picea abies | reverse complement strand
AAAACAAGTGAAGGAAAGAGACATGGAGCTATGAGGTTAGGCACACTAGTGGGGCGCACCTCAAGCAAAGGCAAGGAGAAATGAGAAGGGGGAAGTCTTGGTGTGACAAAACCATAGGTCTGGATAGTGTTGGTGTGTGAGGTAGAGTCATGAGACTCTTCCCTTCTATGTAACTGGGATGGTAGAACCCTATTTGTAAAACTTTCTTTATTTTTCATAATATACATAAACGAAGTCGGGTATTAGGCATTGTTGGTGCCACCCGCACTATATTTGTCTCTTGTGTTTCACATGTGTTTTGTTGTATTCCAAATTGACTAAGTGTTAAACTAATTTAACAAATGTCTAAGTATACAATTGAGTTGCATAGAGTAAGGATGCAACTTGTTTGTAGCCTAGAACAGAGTATGGGTATGCTCTAGGTGAAGAGGCGTAGTCCGTTTGAAGTATCCTTGGTTGAGCCAAGTTGCCAAGGGAGAACCATCGCAATGTCACACATCCACGAGATGCCAAGGTTATACTTGGGTATGACTCTTAGGGCGTGATAGATGGTATCATAGAAGTTTCACAACGAAGGGTTGTGCAGATAAATGATGCACAATATGACAGGATTCACATAGTTCAGAAGTGGGGTGACCCAAGGTGGCTTGTCTCCTTGGATGGAGATGGATGAATTCATCCAATGGAATTAGGTCGTAGATGAATCAAGGTAGGTTGAGTCAAGTGTCCCTTCGTGACCTAAGGCAGAAGAGTATTGGTTTGGACATCAAACCAAAATATACAGGGAATTGTGATGAATCACCTTGGAACCAAGTGGTGGACCGAGGGGCACACCCACACAGTCTACGAAAGACGAGTACAACGCAGGTATGTTGTATTGTGATTTTGTTTTTCTATTTAACTTAACAAAGAAAGAGTGACAAATCTTGGTTTGTAGCAAGTTGTGAAGGGTTGGTTTGTTGGGTGCCTTGGGTGGAAAGCTTGGAAACCAAGACCATCGGTTGTGTTTTGTGGATCTAGTCATCAACAGAAGAATGATACAAGATCTGGTTGACTCAAGCACCTCACACAAATTTATGAAGACTGAGGTAGTGAAGGAGATGGGAATTAGAGTGTCCCTCTGTGGAGTTGCAGTGAAGGTAGTAAACTTTAAGGCAAAGGAAACAACAGGTGTTTCCTCCTTAGTTCACATTCGGCTTGATAAATGGGAAAGTTGGGCTAACTTCACGATGATGCCTATCGATGACTTTGAGGTGATTCTTGGACAAGAGTTCCTAAGGAGGATGCATTCGGTCCTCATGCCATGGATGGACAAGATGGTTATACTTGGTGAACAAACGTCTTGGGTTGTGTGCACAACTGCAAGGAAGTACGGTGGAAAAATGTAGCTTGTGTCTACATTGAGTATGAAGAGAGCAGCAAGATGAAACAGATCACAAATTTATGCAGCAATTGTTGGAGAGGTTCAAGAGGATGGAGTGGGGATACCTATCCCACTGGAGCTCACTAACTTGTTGGGTGATTTTTAGACAAAATATTGGATGAGTTGTCGAAAGTGCTCCCATTGCGATGCATTGTTGACCACCATATAGAGCTAGAGCCTAGGTTGTAGCCACCAGAAAGAGCTCCTTACTGATTTTTCGGGCCTGAGTTGAAAGAATTGAAGGGACAATTGACACATTTGATTGATGTTGTCTTCATTCATCCATCCAAGTCCCCATATGGTGCCCTGGTTCTCTTTTAGAAGAAGAAAGACACATCAGAGTTAAGGATGTGTTTGGACTACCGAGCATTGAACAAACAAATTGTGAAGAACCGATATATGTTTCCTTTAGTTATTGATTTCTTTGACAAGTTGGGCAAGGCCAAGGTATTTTCATAGCTTTACTTGTGACATGGGTATTTTCAAGTATGAATTCCAGAAGGAGACAAAGTGAAGAAAACCATGGTGACAAGGTATGGGAGCTATGAGTTCCTAGTGATTCCTTTTGGGTTGTGCAACGCCCCTACAACCTTTTGCATATTTTTTAATGATGTGTTGCGACTGTTTTTGGAAAAGTTCGTGTGGTGTATTTGGACGACATTGTAATCTACAACAAAAGTATGAAAAAACATAAGAAACATTTGGCACAAGTCTTTGAGGCACTGCGATGAAGCCAATTATTCTTGAAGAAGTCTAAGTGTGTGTTTGAGTAGATTGAGATACTATTCTTGGGGCATTGGATTGGCCAAGGATGTATTCACATGGATTCTACAAAGGTCAAGGAAATTGAATATTGGGAATAGTTGCAAACAATTCATGACGTGAGAGTATTCCTTAGACTAGGAAACTACTATTGTAAGTTGATAGAGAGCTACTCCAAGATTGTTGCACTACTGAATGACTTGTTGAAAAATGAGAAATCATGGAACTAGACATAGAGGAGCAAGTCTGTGTTTGGAGAGTTAAAATGTAGAATTGTCACCACTCATGTGTTGAAGTTGCTAGACTTTGAGAAATTGTATGAAGTGCATATGGATGCATCATACTTTTCCATTGGATGGGTTTTAAAATAGGAGGGACATTCATTTTCCTTTGAGAGAAGAAATATCCAAGATCACAAACATAGATACCCCGTTCATGGGAAGGATATGACTGCAGTGGTACATTTTTTGTAGACTTGCAGACACTACTTATTGGGAAATATGTTTGTCATGAATATAGAAAACGTTGTGACAAGTTACTTTGTGACACTATCGAAGTTGTCACCTAAGTAGGCAAGGTGTCAAGACTTCCTCCCAGAGTTTGACATGAAAATTGAGTATAGGCCAGCTAGGCTGAACATTGTTGTATATTCCTTGAGCAGAAAGACACAATTGAGTGTCCTAGAGGAGGAGGATGATTCTCCTACATCAGGGGGTAGTTAGATTCATGTCCTAGAAGAGTTACATGAAAAAATCATGGAAGGGTTAGAGCATGATAACACAATGAAGAACATCATGAAGCAGGTTAAGGAGGGGAAAATGCATAAGTTTTGGCTACATGATGGACTTTTGTACTTTGGGGAGAGAATCTATGTCTCTAAGTCATTCAACCTCAGGAGGAAACTTATGAAGGAATGCCATGAATCACCCTAGGATGGCCACCCAAAACAAAAAAGAATGATGACGTTGTTGGATCGAGGATACTTTTGGGAGGGGATGAAGAAGGATGTGGAGGATCACATTCGCACTTGCCTTATATGTCAAAAGGATAAGACAAACACTAGATTGGGAGCATAACTATTGCAACCTTTTGTTGATACTGAGAGGGGGGTGAATCAGTATCAAGTACAATTTTCCTTGGACTAGCCAACTACTATCGCAAGTTCATATAGGGCTACTCCAATAGTGTTGCACCATTAACTGACTTGTTGAAAAAGGAGAGAGCATGGAACTAGACAGAGAGGAGCAAGTATGCGTTTGAAGATCTGAAATGCATAATTGTTATCGCTCCCATGTTGAAGATGCCAGACTTTGAGAAATCATTTGAAGTGTAGACAGATGCATCATACTTTGCCATTGGAGGGATTTTAACGCAAGAGAGACATTTGGTTTCCTTTGAGAGAAAAAAGCTCTAAGATTGCAAACGAAGATACCTCGTTCATGAGAAGGAGATGACTGCAATGGTACATTGTTTGTAGACTTGGAGACACTACTTGTTGGGAAAGTCGTTTGTCTTGAATATATATAAAATTGCAACAAGTTACTTCGCAATGCAACCGAAGTTGTCACCCAAGCAGGCAAGGTGGCAGGACTTCCTTGCAGAATTTGACATGACCATTGAGTATAGGCCAAGAAGGATAAATGTTGTCATTGATTCCTTGAGAAAAAAGTCACAACTCGTTGACCTAGAGGAGGAAGATGAGTTTCCTACATGAGGGGGCAGTCATATTCATGTCTTGGAAGAGTTGCATGAACAAATCAAGGAAGAGTTAGAGCATGATCACACAATGAAGAACACCATGAAGCATGTGAAGGAGGGAAAACCATAGAAGTTTTGGCTACATGATGGACTATTGTACTTTGGGGAGAAAATCTATGTCCCTAAGTCATCCAACCTTAGGAGGGGTACTTTGGGGAGAAAATCTATGTCCCTAAGTCATCCAACCTTAGGAGGGAACTTGTGAAGGAATGTTACAACTCGCCCTAGGCTGGCCACCCAGGACAACGAAGAATGATGGAGTTGTTGGAACAAGGATACTTTTGGGAGCGGATGAAGAAGGATGTGGAGGAGTATGTTCGCACTTGCCTTATATATTAGGAGGACAAGACGGACACCAGAATGAGAGCAAGGTTGTTGCAAATTTTACCGATTCCTGAGAGACCATGGATGAGTGTCTCAATGGACTTCATCACATAGCTACTGATGGTGCAGGTATACAAGGAGATTTTGGTCATAGTGGATCGATTCTCCAAGTATGATGTCTTCCTTGCGACGAAGATGCCTTGCAATGTCGAAGAAGTTGCAACGTTGTTTTTCAAGCACATAGTGAAGTATTGAGGTCTTCTTCTAAACATTGTATTAGACAGGGATTCAATGTTCATGAGTAAGTTTTAGACAACATTGTTCAAGCTTGTGGGGAAGAAGTTGTTGAATAGTTCAACCTACCATCTCCAGACAGATGGGAAGACCGAACAAATCAACACACTTATGGAGGATTACTTGCGGAACTATGTACAAACAGATCAGAGGAATTGGTTGGACTTATTAGACGTTGCCCAATTTAGCTACAACCTGCAGAAGATTTTAGTGATGAGTTATAGTCCATTCGAGTCGATGAACTAACAACAACACACAACTCCTTATTTTGTGCATAGGGTTACTATGGGACGAATCCATTAGCCGTAGTTTTCATGAAGAGTGGCAGGAATGGTTGGATATAGCTTGCACGCACTTGACTAACGCAACAGATAGAATGAAGCAATGGGAAGATCATAGCAGGTGTGATGTTGAATTCCAAGTAGGAGAGTTGGTCTTACTCAAGCTAAGCAGAGATTAGTTCCCACCACCGAAAGGGATGGCTCCATTTCTTGTGCGAAGGTATGAGGGACCTTTCAAATTTCTTGAGAAGATTGGCAACGTCACCTACATATTGGAGATGTCGTCCACATGCGACACATTCATCCTGTCTTCCATGTTATCTAATTGAAGTCATGCCAGAGGGACCCAAATGACCCAAGTCGAGTTGAGCCATCTAGAGTGTCGACCATGGTTGCAGATAAGCTAGAGTTGGAAGTAGAGAAGATTTTGGTGCATCACATCCTGGGATAGGGAAAAGTTCAAGTGCATTAATACTTCGTCCATTGGAAGGACAAGCCCAACGAAGAGAATAGTTGGGGGAGGTATGAGTCCTTATGGAAATATGAGGACATGATTCGAGAGTTTGACAGAGGTCGCTACAGATCACAAGTGGTATGGAAGTTGTCAGGATGACAACAAGTTTAGTGGGGGAGGATGTAAGGCCTCTCAGGACACCCACTGAGCACGTGCGCTCCTTAGGTAGATTCGACAACGAAACGAATGAAGAGCATAAGGAGGAAACGATCGATTGGGCAAACGAAGATGTTTGGGTGTGGGTAGGAACACCTTGGGGCATAGTGGTGATGTGCACGCCCAAAGGGTCACACACCCTTCTTCCCTTGCGATGGAAAACTAAGGCTTGGGTTGTGTTTGGGTAAGGGTGAGGAAACTTGGGAGGACATCCAAGGAGTGGACCTGTCTTCCCTTAGTATCATGTGTGCACTGGAGAGGTTGAATGACTACATCAACACACCCACAGAGAGTCATGACAATTGGCACAAGGAATAGCATGAGACAAAGGGTGTGCACCCAAGGATGGGGTGCGCTAGTCTAAGAGATGAACAGTTGATGGAAACGCGGGCTTAGATTGGCGCACTAGGTACATGAAGGGGCACGACCATCGATTGAGTGTGACGATTCGCGAAGGGGTGCGACGCACTGAAGAGACACAGTGTTTCGCATAAGTGTCCCTTGGAGTCCATATAAAAGCAATGGCGCACAACCAAAATAAAGATAATGAAAAACCAAGTGAAGTCAAGAGACATGGAGCTCTTAGGTTGGGTGCACCTTAGGCTGAAGCAAGGGGGAAGTCTTGGTGTGACAAAACCGCAGGTATGGACAGTTTTGGTGTATGAGGCAAAGTCATGAGACTCTGCCCTTCTATGTAATTGGGGCAATAATGCCCTCTTTGTAAATCTTTCTTTCTGTTTCGCAATATAAATAAATGAAGCCAGGTAGTAGCCACCGATGGTGCCTCCTGTACTATATGTGTGTCTTGTGTTTCACATGTTTTTTGTTGTGTGCCAAATTGACTAAGTGTTAAACTAAGTTAATAAATGTCTAAATATACAACTGAGTTGCATAAAGTAAGGATGTGACTCGTATGTAGCCTAGAATGGAGTATGGGTATGCTTTAGGTGAAGAGGTGTAATCTGGGTGAAGTATCTTTGGTTGAGCCAAGTTGCCAAGGGACAACCACCGTGATGTTGCATATCCACGAGATGTCAAGGTTGGACTTGGGCATGACTCTGGGGGGCATGACAATTACCTATTTAGGATGAATAACTAGGTAAAAGAGTTATGGGTTGGGTGTTCACATTAAGGAGGGACATATGACACTTTGACAATTACCTATTTAGGATGAATAACTAGGTAAAAGAGTTATGGATTGGGTGTTCACATTAGGGAGGGACATATGACACTTTAACCCACGATAAAAAATTTAAAAGTAAGGCATCGCTCCAGATAGATGCCAACTTATCTAAAATCCCCTAATATGTCACTTATTCAACTTTAACCTCATGGTTAATACATGTGTTAGAACAACAATTTAACAAATACTCTTCCCTATCAGAGAGATTTTCTTTTCATTAGTTAACTTCTAGTTTTCAATGAAAATGCCCTTGGAAAAATTAATCTCTATCATACACCCAAGGCCTTAAACTTAGATTATGATGAGAAAAAGTCTTTTGTTAAAAGAAAAACAAGTCTAATTGGTTAGAGTTATGTGTTTCTTTTAAAGTTGTTGTTTACTTATAAAGATGTGAAAGCAAGAAAAAAATAATATTATAAAATAAAATAAAAATATGTTTGTAAATGGAAATATTGCTTTCAGTGTGAAAGAATATGTTTGAATTCAAAACACTTGTAAAAGGAAAAAAACCAAAAAAACATTTTGACTCTTTTAAAATGCAATGTAATTTTTCGTAACAAAGATTTTAAACAACCCAACCAACTCATTTTTATTTTTATTCTTAAAAAAAGTGACAATGAAAACGATTACGTAACTAAAACCGTAAACAGGAAGATTCGAACCTGCGAAGGCAAAGCCCAATAGATTTTGAGTCTATCTCAATTAGACTTAAAAAATATATACATAATAAAATGAAATAATCCGTCAACAGCAGGATTCGAACCTGCGCAGGCATAGCCCAATAGATTTCGAGTCTATCTCCTTAACCACTCGGACATGTTGACCCATGTTAAGCGCAATCTGTTCTTAATTATTTAATCAAATGTATTGTATTTTACTTTTTACCTTATAATCATTTAAAAGGATGCAAATATACGTGGTGGTTGAGATGTTATTTCACTTGGATGAAGTGAATTCAGCGTGTAATCCACATTGTAATACAATCTAAGAATTAAATATATTATTAGATAAATATAATGTGACACGTAAAAACTTGTGGTGAAACAACAATGGTTGAATGTAGTTAGAAGCTTTGCGATATCTATTCTTCTTGTTATATGGTTGTCTTGTCATGTGGAGGTTTTTTCATGAGTATTGTAAGTCAAAGTTTTGTAAAGTGAGATTGAACTTTTGTATCGTTTACAAATCTTTGACATGTTAGTGTAGCAGTGTTATACATCTCAAAATATTGATCCAAATATTGATCCATGTTGATCCATACAACATAGACGCAAATATTTTGCAACTTTAAACTACATTCAATTATATTTTTCATTATCTAAAAACTTGATTTTGCAAATCATAATCTAAACAAAGTATACTAGTACAAATGCATGTTAACCCCCTCCCCCCTCTCTCCATATATGAATAAATTTACAAGACCTTTTACAAAATAAAAATAGGTTTAGTTAGCATAAGGCCAAAATAGCATCTAATTACCACATGGTCTATAATCAAGATTAGTAATGTCCACAACTTCGAGGAAAAAACCATAGAAACATAAAACATAGGTCCAAAAATCAAGGCTAGTTGTCTATCATAAAGCAAGATTTAAGAGACTATGTGTATCATCCTTATTTCAAGGGTTGATTGTCATTCATAGTAGAGTTCAAATCCTAGCCTTCAATAGTGGTCTCCTTATCAAGGGGGTTAAGTTCCCATCCATCATTTCCCTATTGTTTGGGTGGCTCCTTCACGTTTGAAATTATAAGTGTTGGGCAAGGGAATTTATCAATATCCAACCAAGGAGGAGGAGCCCAACTATGGTGTTCTCTATGTTCATGCACAACATGCCCAACCCTATGCCGAGGATGACATGAATAGACCTACAATACTAAGTTAATGAGGAGGAGACTAGAACCTTGTGGTACCTAACTCATGATGCATGAAGCAACGCCTTGAAACTGAAGCAATTAGTGCATATGCGCTAGCTCCAACTCCACCTTGTGAACTTGCACTTGGATTTTCAAATGAAGGTTATGATGCATGAAGCAACGCCTTGAAACTGAAGCAATTAGTGCATATGCGCTAGCTCCAACTCCACCTTGTGAACTTGCACTTGGATTTTCAAATGAAGGTTGGCACAAGTTGGCATGTAAACTTGATGTTATGTTATGCATTCTAAAAAACATGTGTTTCTTATTTTCCTTATGAGATACAAGATTTCAACTACAACTTTATGGTATGTGGAACTCAATTTCCTAAGGGAGTTCATCATTTAGTAGGGCATACATCTAAGAAACGGTGGTAGGGAATAGTTGTCTACAAAGACTATAGCCCCACACCTGAGTTGACCTAGAAAATTTACAAAACTAGAAAATGTGCTTGATAATCTTATTTTTTTATATAGAAGTGGAACTTAGGCTAAGGAACTCTCAAATATTAAGTCATTGGCCTAAAGGAAGGCCACCCAAAATAAAATAAAAAACTAGGTTAAAAAAGACATTTTGGCTAGATATATAGTTTCCATATGATTTAGAGATAATAAAGTTAAGTCTTCTACTTGAGGGTAGTTTTGAGGCTTTGACGTTGAGCCAAATATATAGAATAATCGAGGGTACTCAACCACCAATATCCATGCATTCATTGTATTCCCTGAACCCTTAGGTTCAATGTCGCCTCTAATATCACAACCAAGCAAGGGGATCTTGTAGACCAAGATTGAGAAATAGATTCTCTAGAACAAGCATATTGACTCACTCTAAATCATCATATGCATATTGTTTAAATTAAATCCATACTTGAGTTCAAGCCATATTTTCTAATATGGGGGACTCTACAAATAAAAAATGTCAACAACCATAGTGCTTGCTTGAGTAAGTGCTTCACTGAAAATTACTAAGCGATTTCCACCAAAGACTTATTAATATTCTATAATGGGTAACCATAAAATACAATGCTTGTTGAATGACAACATAGTCCTCAAGGAATAACCTTTCCAAGTCAATTTTTGTTTGACAAACTCCCAAAATTTCTAGATTCTCTAAGCAACAAAAGTTTCCTTAACCTTCACCCAAAAACGTGTGAGGAGAAGGGTTTGTAAAGTTAAGTTATGCCGACAACTTTTTTCGAAGGGATGCACCTTGATAAATAGAGTTTTATAGCTACACTTTTCAAGCTTGTATGCCCTCAACCACCTAATCAATGGCATTGCACATAAATGTAACACCCCTAGCGTATGACAGATGTTTTTTTATACCTTGTTGAGGACCTTGTAGTTGATAGTTAATCGTTATTATGCACATTGTTATTCTTGATTAGGAGATGTTGTTTTGGATGAGTATTATGAGTATTTCCTTGATGAATTGTGATTGAGCATTAATGAGTGCCTACTTGATGGAATAAGTTGACTATTGATATACATTCGATGGTTCACAATGCACTTATGACTCATCTTCGATGTGTGTGTGTGTATTCTTGGAAATGCTAACCTTTTTGCAGGTTATGTCCCCAAAACCCATACTGACATATGTTTGATGATGGAAGTAGTCTGGATAAATATTTATCAAAGTTGTGGAAATCAAATCCAAGGGAAAGAGGTTTTTGTTCAATGAAGATGGCCTACCTAACTCTAGCAGCTTGTGAGCCCAAGAAGGGGAAATGTGACATGAAAATGATTCCTAAAGTAAGATGGGGTAAAAGGCCTAAGAGGAATGAGTTGTAATTCACCATTTACCCACTTTGTTACACTTGTAATTCCACCCCTATGCCTAATTTTTCCCCATGTGTAATTTGGTAGGGGAAATGGGAAGGCTAAGAGACATTTTTGTGAGGGAGCTAGTATCCTTGAGAGATTATAAAAGAGATTGTTTTCCTAGTGCATCAGGGGAGGCAAGGGGGCTATTGTGGGATTATTGAGAATTTCTACTTTAGCAAGAGAATTGTCTTCATTGTGAATTCATGAAAGTAGTTTGATAGCTTCTCTACCCTATTATATGTGATAAAATGAGGCTAGGAGTGTACCTGACGAATTGAGGGTACTAATTCTTGTTTGTGTCTGGAAATTATTTTATTTGGGCCCTTGGGATGCCATTCTTGAGTATGAAGCCTAACCAATCGAGGGTTTTCATCATGGGATAGAGTGGTAGTAAGATCCTTGTAGGAGATGCCAGTACTAAGTGTGATGTTTGACCATATAGGGGTATTCATTGGGGGCTTGAGGGGTAGTACAATCCCTACACACCATAACCTTATATGGTATGAGTGTGTTGTAAGTCTAGGAGCCTCTCCACCATGATATGGCTAATCAATTATGTTCGAAAAAATAGTTGTATTTCCACACAGGTAGAACACCTTACAAAGTTGTTCACACATATAGATCAAATATCAATACACTAATGTTTTAAGTGGTTAAAACCCTCGAAGGGGGAAACAACCTATGGCCTCGGCCAATGTGGCCACTTGAGGCAATATATTAATGCAAAATAAAAATATTGTACATACTATTATCTCACATTCAATACACTAATGTTTTACTGATCCGGATTATTTTAGGAACGAAATGAAAGCAGAGGTATTACAATGAAATACACATAAAAATTTTCAGAAACAAAGAAATACAACAATATATGATTTCTATTAATGAAATAAATGTACAAAGACTGCAAAAATACATAGTGCAAGACTCGCTAGAATGGTGGCATCTTTATCTCTAAGAAGAGATGTGATGGTTATGCTCATTCGCAAGAACATGATTACAATGAGGCTCTGAAGGCCTTTTTATGATAAACATGAATGCCAAAACCATAGACATCCAAAAACCTAACCCTAGGAGATGAAGCGTCAAAATTCATGTGGGCCCCGTTGGGGTAAGTTAGTACATTAACTTCTTGGGGCGTAACTTTTGCATACGATCTATGTTTTAAGCGTGTGATAGCTTGTTGGAAAGATCTTTTCGAGAATTATGCATTATTCCATCAAACTTTGACTTCATCTACAGTTTGACTATGTAAAGCCAAGAAAACATTGTTTAGAGCCCTAAAACGGCCCTGGAAGTACATAAAGATGTATTGACATGAAAACTTCCAAAATAAGCTAGTTGGAATAGGTGGGCGGCCACCAATATCCACTTGGATGCTATGTAGGTATTCAGGACAGACCCGTAAGTGCATAACCCACAAGTACAAAAAATTGTCCCCATTACACAGAAATGTGTTTAACTAAACATTGTGAAGATGAGCCAATTGGAATTAGGAATAGGTGGGTGGCCATCAATATCCACCTGGATCAACCCATTGGAAAGGTATTTTCTAGAAATATACATTATGTTATCAAACTCTGACTCTGTCTACAGTTTGACTGTGTCAAGCCAAGAAAACATTGTTTAGAACCCCAAAATGACCCTGGAAGTACATAAATATTTACTGACATGAAAATTTTCAAAATAAGCTAGTTAGAATAAGTGGGCGACAACCAATATCCACCTGGATGTTGTGTAGGGATTCAGGACAACCCCATAAGTGAAGAACCCACAATTAGAAAGAATTGTCCCCATTACAGAGAAACGTGTTGAACTGAAAATTGTGAAGATGAGCAGGTTGGAATTTGGAACATGTGGGTGGACACCAATATCCACCTGGATCAAAGAGCTCATGAAATGCATATTTCAACCATTATCATGTTCAATATATATTTAAAAGACAAAATTCTAGAGGCTACAAATTTAAAACAACAATATTTAAAAATAAAAGAAACATTACAACAAGGTAATTTTCAGCAGAAAACTAATTATTATAAGCTGAAAGAGGATGAAATTATCATGTACAAAGGGAAAATATATGTTCCAAATTTAGGAGAGATAAAAAATATAGTGTTGAGGGAAATTCACAATGTGCCATATGTTGAGCACAAAGGATATCAAAAAACAATTCCAGTTGTAAGAATCTAATACTTTTGGTCTGGAATGAAGAAATATGTGGCTAATTACATAGATAGGTGTCTAGAATGTAAAAAAGTGAATACATAGCATAGACATCTAGCAGGGATGCTACAATAATTTCTCATTCCTAAGTGGAAATGGGAAGTGGTTACAATTGATTTTGTTACAAAATTTCCCAAAACAATGAAGAAGCATGATTCCATCATGGTGGTGGTAGATAAACTAACAAAGGTTGCACATTTTTATTCATGTGAAGACTACAAACAAGGTAGAAAACATTGCAAATATTTACATGAAGGAATTTGCCAGGCTACATGGAATTCCCAAAGAAATTGTTTCAGACAGAGATCCAAAGTTTACATCCAATTTTTGGAAAGGTTTGTTCAAAGGATTTGGAAAAAATTTAAATCTCAGTAAAACATATCACCTAGAGTCAAATGGAAAAATAGAGAGGACTAACAAAATAATTGAAGACATGATTAGAATGTATGCAATGGAATAACTATTAAAGTGGAAAGACTACATCCACTTAGTGGAGTTTTGTTACAATAATGGGTACCAATCCTTATTAAAAATGAGCCCTTTTGAATCATTTTATGGAAGGATGTGTAACACACTAGTGAGTTAGGATAGCCCAACAGATAGAGTTATCACTGGGCCATATTTTTTCAGGAAATGGAAGAGAAGATGAAAAACATCAGGTAGAATTTAAAGGCTACCCAGGATAGGAAGAATTTAAAGGCTACCTGGGATAGGCATAAAAGTTATGTAGACAAGAAAAGAGTTTTCAAGGATTTTAAAGTGGTAAAACATGTATTCCTAAAGCGAAAGTGAAAAGAAGTTTGATAATATTGTGTTGTTTCCCAAAGTTGGCATGAATATATTGTGGACCTTTTGAAATATTAGAGAAGATAGGGCCAGTTTCATACATGCTATAATTTCCTACATACATGAGAGTGCATAATTTATTTCATATATCATTATTAAAGAAATATGTTCTTGAACCTAACCATGTAATTGATTGGACTGTGATTTAGGTGGAAAATGAAAGGGATTTGTAGGTGGAACCAATATGCATCCTGGACCAGAAATTCAAATTGATCTGGAACATAGCCATAGGATTGGTAAAGGTTCAATGGACCTACTACGACCCTAAAGATGCAACATGGGAGCATGAAGAAACTATGTTAGAGGCATATACGCAATTTTTTTCCAATTTTGAAGAAAATAGAAACTAAAAATGTAAGACTCCATTTTTGGGTAGCTAGAGTTATGGAACCACATCTCATAATTCTTTGTCACCTACATTGATAGTCCTGATAAAATAATGGTGTAGCCCAATGGAAATAAGGTAGCGAAGGGAGTGCATTTCTTTGGTCAGCAGGTTGAGAAGAATGAGATATTATAGTTGAGAATGTTGTTGGAGAGTAAACAAAGTGCATTTTTTTTTCTAAGTATTGTGATATAAATTTGTATATGTGTTTTGGCATGGTTCTATGCATCGAGGATGGTGCACAATTATAGGGGAGGGGGAATGTAACATACCCTCTATAATTCCTAGTTAAATTAATTCATAATGTAGATATGAAAGTAGTTATGGCCAAGCAATGTAATATGCGAAATATATTTTCTGGTTTTAATAAATATAATTTGATGCCAACTATTGGGAATATGGACATAGATGGGGGATGATATTTCCACAAGAGAAGAGAGTGTCTAAGAAGGATCCAAGGGGGAAATTAATTATGGGTATTAATTCAACCCATATTAATGAATTTTTACTATAATTTGGGGAAAACTTCTATTTTGTTTTTGAGTGTATAAGAGCTCAATCATTAAACTCATGTAAGAGGGTCGATGTGAGAGTCACATCCGATAGTTATTGGAATAAATGTATTGATGTGACCAACTATGCACTTATTGTAGTGGAAGTTTCTTTGTGATTTAAAAATAAATAATATGTCGATGTTAGTGGTAGCATTGGACATGTATTTTCGCACAAGTCTATGTGTCTAGATGTGTGGAAATTGTCCAAAGCCTTCTACTCTTGAATTTACTTTAGTTAAAGGAACTATTAAAGTAAATTGTTTTTATTAATTAATTATGTAATTTGTTTATGAGACATGCTAAAATTACTTATCATGCAACATGTAATTTAAATCTAAAAGTGAGTGTGAGAATTATTCTCAATTGTAGATTACTTTTGAGATTAGAAATAGATTGTAACTCACGATTATAAAATCAAGGCTAGGGTGAAGGAGAAAGACACTTGACTTGACAGGTGTTGAGGGAGTCGACATAGAGTATTGGATCATGGACGAATGTGGTTCAATATCTTGGATAGGTGAAGAAGGAACTTCATATAGAGATCATCTAGGTCAAGGAAAAGAGAGAACATAGGCACACGCAGGTGGGTTTCTTTAGAAGAAAGCCATAGGAAAGAGTCAAACTATACGAAGTTTTCCATACGTACTTTCCATACATATCCACAAGTCACAGAGGAGACAGTTGTAGACATATGCAGGTCACAATGGGGAAATTCACAAATATCCACGAGTCACTGAAGAGACAGTAGCGAATGCCTAGAAAAGTGTGCCAGAATTGATTGTACAACAGGTTAGCCCTTTCCAAGTTTGTCTGCAGTTGTATTTCTCTTAGTGGGAAATTATCCCTATTATGGGAGCCCTGATATTAGCATAATAAAATCATTCTCAACACTGGTTTTCCCTCCAGGGTTTTTCCAGGGGCATGTACCAAAAAATTCTGGTGTTCGTGTGTGCTTTATTTGGTTTCCTAGTTTATGCTTCCGCTGCATGATATTGAGTTGAATATTTCAGTAGTGTATTATTGTTTTGTGAGTTTATAATATGATTGCAGTAAGGAAATCACTAGATAACAAAGTACCTAGGTGTTGGAGTAAGAATTTTTACACCACTTCCTCAACTTTCATCCATATCTTTGGTCTATTTTTATTTGTTCCTGTAGCAACATCATCATCATACCTAGTCTATCCTTAAACTCATCTTTCCTCTGTCGAGTTCCTCATCACTCATATTGTTTTTTCCAAATTCTTTAGCACTTCCTCTCACCTTGTTGTGGCTTCCTCCTGAACCCTTTCTTGGACAATCTCTAGTCATCTCCTTCTCCCTGAGCTTCAAAATGCTCAACAATGAGCTACACATAACCTCTACCAGTAACAGGTCTTTTTCACCCTGCTACACAATACCTCACCAAGTTTATCTCTTATCCTTTTGGTATCTTTGGTTCTCTCCTTTGGAACCTTCCAAGATTTCTCTGCTCCTCTAGGTTTATGCACTTCTACTCACAATATCCTAAGAGATTCACCTGCTCTTCTTCTTATAGAAACATTTTCCCACAATCAAAATTGTGGAGGCACCTCAAAAAATTCTAACTAACCATAGCTAGAATTTGTTCTTATTTCCTTCTCTGTTACCCTCATTTGTAAAGGGTTTTGCCACAAATATTATTTTTTCTTGTTGCTACCTGTCAAAAAGACTTTGTCTAGAATTAATTGTAAAACATAAGGAACATGTTTACTTACAATATCTCATCAAATATTCATCTTTAAAAGTTGCTTCTCTATTCATATAATTCCTTTCTTCAATGCATGAGATCTTTGCGCTCTAATACCAATTGATGGGGGCACCACCCCCATTAACCTTCTTGAACTCCTTTGATGGATGGTAGCTTCATTTAATCACCAAAAAATTGAGCCTTAAACTCCAAGCCCATACGATCAAGGGCTTATCCATACACCCAAAAAAACGTACACGAGGTAGGCTCTAAACTGGGCCTTAAGCCCCTTTATCAAAAATTTACTTAACCGAGACTTAAAAAACCTTTGTAACCAAATCTAATTATTTCCGGTTAAATTGTAGTCAACTAGCCACTAGGATAACCTTAACACCTTGCTTTCTACTATTTACTCGGTTTGGTTACACCGACCATTGGGTCACCGAGACATTAGGTCACCGAAATACCCAACGATGCACCCTTAAAGAATTACTTCGATCTGGTTTAACCAAGACACTGGCCACCAATATTACTCTTCCAACCGGGCACTGACATGTTCGCCTAACCGAGCATCAATACTATTCCTTCACACATCCTCGCACCCTCATCAATTCGATCCATTTTAACCAGACCACCGACCACCAGGCTTACTCTTCCAACTGGGCACCAACACATTCTCCTAACCAGGCATCGATACTATTCCTCCACACACCCTTGCGCCATCATCTATTCGGTCCAGTTTAACTAGCCCGTCGGACACCAGGAATACTCTTAACTCCGTTCATTTCATTAATTGTGCTTTCGATCCAATTGATCAATCTTAGTCGTTGATCTCTACCATGATCAATGATCATGATTTAACCTGCTCCAGGCCCACGATTTCACTGCATGGATTGATTATCATCATTGATATTCTTAGCCCACGATTTCACTGCATGGATTGATTATCATCATTGATATTCTTATTGATCAATACAAATGATTTCATCTTGTTGTAGGTTCCTTCGCCCTTTCAAAGTGCACAGGAACTTCACCTCCCTCCTTTATTTCTCGTTCTTCAAGTTGTAATCAACTCATATACTTAACGCACATGCTTAACCTTCACACAACTCGAATTCAAAGAGGAACCATATAGTCACATCTTCCACTCTTCATACATACACGATTATTACATGATATACACAAAACCCTCGTTAACTCATTATACTTGTCATCTTGCATACATAGAAACTCATCAATGCACATAAAAATTCACACACACAACTCAGATACACAATTACAATAGTTCTATTAGAAACCTATGTACAAAACTAAAAAATACCCCATATTCCTCTATTGGCCTTATTCACAATGTGGACGCTTCCTTGGTCTTCTCTTTGGCCTGATTTCGCCTTGTTTGGACACCCCCATTCATTCTCGAAGGCTTACATATTTGTGCATGGAAGGTAAACTTCCATACCATCAAGAAAACTCCTAAAATATATAACTAATTACTCGAAATAGAACCTTTGCCTTCTTTATGGTTTCATGCCTTGATGCCTGACACACTAATTGGAGAAAATATAACTATTTCCATACTCGAATAACAAATTTACTCAAATTAGAACACTAAATTATTTGCCTCTATCAACAACAGTCTATATCCACTCCTACATTCTATACATTTTCTTACATGTACATGAGGATCTCGTCCTCTTACACAGATTCTTTCCTTCTAGAATCCTACAAACTTAGAGAAATACAATTAATTCATTAAGGAAACCCACTCCCTTTGGTAAATTTAGAGAAATACAATTAATTCATTAAGGAAACCCACTCCCTTTGGTAAATATCGAGACCCCCTTAGGCATGCTCAACAAGGTTTATTTTTATGGGAATATGCTTCTGCATCATGTCCATTCCCTACGTAGGAGAGAAGAAACAAGAATATAACAAGAAAATATCATGATTTAACCCGCTCCATTTCCACGATTTCACTGCGTGGCTTGATTGTCATCGTCGATATTCTTATTGATCAATACAAATGATTTCGTCTTGTTGTAGGTTCCTTTGCCCTTTCAAAGTTCACATGAACTTCACCTCCCTCCTTTTGTTCTCATTCTTCAAGCCATAATCAACTTGTATACTTAACACAAAGGCTTAACCTTCACAAGGTTCCTTTGCCCTTTCAAAGTTCACATGAACTTCACCTCCCTCCTTTTGTTCTCATTCTTCAAGCCATAATCAACTTGTATACTTAACACAAAGGCTTAACCTTCACACAACTCGAATTCAAAGAGGAACCATATAGTCACATCTTCCACTCTTCATACATCCATGATTATTACAGGATATACACAGAACCCTCATTAACTCATTCTACTTGTCAACTTGCATACATAGAAACTCGTCAATGCACATAAACATTCACACACACACACAACTCAGATACATAATTACAACAGTTCTATTAAAAACCTATGTACAAAACTAAAAAATACCCCATATTCCTCTATTGGCCTTATTCACAATGTGGACGCTTCCTTGGTCTTCTCTTTGGCTTGATTTCTCTTTGTTTGGACACCCCCGTTCATGCCTGAAGGCTTACATATTTATGCATGGAAGGTAAACTTCCAGACCATCAAGAAAACTCCTAAAATATATAACTAATTACTCGAAATATAACCTTTTCCTTTTTCGTGGTTTCATGCCTTGAACGCTGACACACTAATTGGAGAAATTCTAACTATCTCCATACTCAATTAATAAATTTACTCAAATTAGAACACTAAATTCTTCGCCTCTATCAACTATAGTCTATAACCAATCCTACGTTCTAGACATTTGCTTACATGATGAGGATCTTGTCCTCTTACAAAGATTCTTTCCTTCTAGAATCCTACAAACTTAGAGAAATACAATTAATTCATTAAGGAAACCCACTCCCTTTGGTAAATTTAAATACCCCCTTAGGCATGCTCAATAAGGTTTATTTTTATGGGAATATGCGTCTGCATCATGTCCATTCCCTACGTACGAGAGAATAAACAAGCATATAAAAAGAAAATATCAAAGGGAGAAAAACAAAGAGAACAAGAGATGATGGCAATGAGGTATGGTGGGCCATTTGTACATGTCATTTTGTAGAATGCATCGACCATGGTCACAACCCTACAAAGGTGATGAGGCAGGATTGATGATCAATCACCACTAAGAGATATGTACCTCACATTGGAATCTCACTTGACATACAATCTCTGTAGTCAATCATATGAGATAAATAAAGACAAAAGAGAGATCAATGGAAACCACCCACAGTAACATAGGGTAGGGGGCACAAAATACCATTTCCTCGAGCAACATGAGATAGAAAATAGGAAAGTGAAATCAAACAAGGGTGCACATGATGGTGGGATGGGAATCAAGGCTCAACACCTCTAAATAAGGCTTAAAACCTCAACAAAAAGTCGAGAAGGGTTATGTGTTGAATATAACCGTGTGAGATGGAACTAAGAAGGGATGGAGGCAATAATTGATTACAATTTGGGAAAAACAAATGGAATTGAAGATACTAGGGAGATGGTTGGAGAACATACCAAAGGGTACATAGAGAATGAGGTAGTGTCACAATAAACAAAGGAAGACCATCCTTTTTTGAAGAACATAATTTCTCCCATGGAAGTATAGGAGAAAACGAACATTGCATCTAACCAAGGGTGGTATAGGATGAAGTTGTACCCAAAATATCCATAGAGCATTAAAAATTGAGTTTCCAGATGTTTAGTGCCTCGTTTTATTTGACTACTTTTGTAAAACCAGACTTATTCCTTGAGGGTGTTTTCTTGCAAATGAACCGGTTAATAAATGCTTGGATGACATTTAGATGCTATTTCATTTGAAAGTTAAAATATGGAAATAGTTGTATTAATTGCATGTGATTGGTGAATAAATGTACATGATATTGATTGTGATTAATTACAGATATTTCTAATAAGATGTGTTGAGTGACAAGAAACTTGAAGATACATTGACGCAGGTATCATCAACAGGACTCTAGGACTTCAGAATGAGTCAGGGAGTAGTTCTTAATTAATGAATTGGCTTCTATAATTGGATTGATTTATGTCGTTATTGATTAGGAAATGGGTTAGTGGATACAGGCACATGGATCATGCTTGTTTATTTGACTCACAAAGGAGTAATGAGGTTGTATAGAGCCATAACAATACTATGGGGAGAGTTGGAACAATGTCCCTAATTCCACCTACTAGCACTCCAACCATGGATGGAGTTGAAAAGTGCAGAGCACTTTTTCTTGAACGGTTGCACGATGTCATGGGGTTAAACTGTAGACTCAGTGATTCATGAGGTAAACTAAGGGGCGCACAATAAGGTGGAGGCCTTATTACTCAGCATCTAGTAGTCTTGCAATTAGGGGAAATGACAGAGTTAACATGGTCTCTACAGGTTGCACCACTTTCCCTATGCCCAAAGTCAAATGCTTGACATGAATTACGCATGGAATGTAACATCCTCTCTATACACAACTTAAATGTAAGAGACTAAAACAAGTACATTTGTTTTTGTTTTAAATCATATTAAGACAAATCAATTACAAACATTACATAAGTATTGCAATATGTTAACACATAAGATTGTATGGGTCAAAAAATTCACCTTGGTTTTGTTTTTGAGTCATAAGGTTTATAGGACATAAGTGTTGAGTCTTTAGGTTGTAATAATAAAGTTAGATTTGGTTTCAAAATGGACAAGTCTATGTATAACCTTGGTCTAAATTTTGAGCTACGTGATTGTTATCATGACAGATAAGAAGCCCCATGAGTCATATCTTTGGTTTTTTATATCATTTCCTTGACATGTCATACCTCAAGGTTGTACTCAATCTCTCCCCTTTGTCACTATAAATCCATTCAAGTGTGAAATCTATGTTTGATATGGTACTGTGAACTGGCGTTGTGAACTAGTGGAAGAAGAGGGTTGTAGGTTGGATAGGTTGTAGGCATCTGAGTGCAAATCTGAAGTTACCAGCATCAACCTCATAGCCATCTGGTACTCCATGAGATTTTTTGTCTTGTTTGGAGGTCAGGAAGGGTTTGGCTACTTGATTCTCCTTTGGCGCTATGAACTGGCTCAAGCACTATGAATTGAGACATGCGCTATGAAATACACTACAAAATGTGTTGTAGAAACTCTGTTCTAGGGCTGTTGAACTGGTATTTTTGACCAGTTGACTTCCAGGAGGATTTTTGGGTGAACTATGATGAATTTTAAAAATCCAAAGGAGGTTATTGTCAATCACGGACCCAAGAACATTAAACTCTTTCATTTTTCACACAGGTGTCATGGATTGGGAGATTCAAAAGAATCTTTGAGCCCTATTTTTTCAATTTTCATGATTTCATGTTTGAGATATGTTTTTGCGACACATATTCCAACTAGATGGAGATGAATTTAAAGAAACTGAGAGAGGTTTTTCTTTAGAACGAGCTTATATACAAAAATGGTTCTCATATTTTACACAACTATTATATTTTGAGAATTACAAGTGGCATTGTTCTCATATTTTACACAACTATTATATTTTGAGAATTACAAGTGGCATTTTGAATCCTATTTTTCATAATTTCGCCTTCTGAAAAGCAGAAAATCAGTTAAAACATGTCACTCTCAGTTTGTAATTGTTTCTATTTTGGGAAATGGGTTGGAGTTCGAATTGGTGAGCTGGAAAGGACCTATAGTGATATATATTTGATGGTACAAGAGTAGAGAAGGGTTAGAATGAGCTAGAGAGGGTGGTTCTATCTGGAAGACTTGAGAAGACTTGTATAGCTTGAGGTTTGAAAGACTGTATTTCTTAATTCTTGATTCTTCAGTGAATGAAATCATATTTTCCTTATTCATATATACTTTCTCTATGTTTGTGCCATTGTGACTGATTCACATGGTTCTTGTTTCATTTAATGATTTAGAGAAGCCTATCTTTCCTTGCATTAATGATATAGGTCTGCAAATGTACCTTTTCATTGTTATAGCTTTACCTTCATGTGTACCTGATATAGGTCTCCATATTCATTTAAACCTATTTAGTATCTGATTGAGTTCATGTGAAGTTTACAGTTTGTAGCACTTCTCCATATTCATTTAAACCTATTTAGTATCTAATTGAGTTCATGTGAAGCCAATTCTGCTAGAATACATTCCTAATTGTCTCATGAATGCAAGTGTTAACAATCCATAGATTGATCCATCATTGAGAATTCTACTCGTTAAAAATCAGACATGTATGTTACCAAGTTCACCTGATCTACAATCTATGGTGACTCTTGGAGAGCTAACTTTTTGGCGTTGTTTTCGGGGAAATGATAAGTGAAGCAAGATTCCCTGGTAGAATGACATAGATCCAACTCTTGATAGTAGACAAGAGAGGGATACAAAAAATTGATTGTAATCATCTACCTGACGACTCCATATCAAAGACTCTATTGGAGGAAGGATCCTGCTAACAAAAAAATGACCATATGAAAGGGGATGACCAGGTATCAGCTTATGACATTTCTCCATGAACTCTTGTTTTTCTTTATCAAAACATTTATCTCTTTCCCTCTACGTATAAAGAGGATTATCCTCTGCTTTTTCTATTCAAATGATCATAATCCTTCCTTTATATATCCATCCTTGGAAGAAAAAGACCTGCCTTCTGCCTATGTTGTAGATGTTGATCATGTCTTCTCACTTCAGCCTATTCAGGAGGATAACGTATGTATTCAAGTCCTCCCTAAATTTGATCAGCCTTGTAACTGTGAGGATGATGAATCTAATTTATCTCTTTATCAAAACTTATCACCTTCTTCTCTCACTACTGAACCTTACCCTCAATTTGCTAAGCTTCATTTTCAGCCCACATATTTTCAAATTAGAATCAGAAACAAGATGTTTAAACCTTTAAGGCTGCCATTTTATCTTCATCCTTACCCTCTTGACTTCTTCAATTATCTTCCTCGGTTTTCTGGAGAAGACCATGTTACAACTGAGAGGCATTTGGAAGCCTTTGAGAACTTTGTTGATCAGTTTGAGATAGTACATGATGATGTTACAATGAGGTTGTTATCCAAATATTTGTTTGGAGATATTGTTGTGTGGTTTAAAGGTTTGGGAGTCGATTCTAGTGGTTCTTGGATCGAGCTATGCAATTCCTTTTTAAAGTTTTGGGGTGAGAACAAGTCCCTTGATCAATACTTGGCTGATTTTAATTCTTTGAGGAGAGGGGAAGAAGAAGCTTTGGTTGTCTTCAACATGAGGTTTTACAATGTTTATCATAGCATGCCATTGGAAATCCGACCTTCTAAGACTGTTGCCATGGTGTACTATGAAATGGCTCAACATTCAGAGCTTGTCCTTCTCCCGAGAGAAAGAAAATCTTCATCTTTAAGACACTTGTTTGAGGATGCCAAAGAAGTTGAAAAAATATCCAGGCTTGCAAGAGGATTCGAGAGCACACATACTTTGAAAAGTTGCATGCACATGAACAACATCAAGAATGTAAGTATGAATTAGATTTGGGACAACAATTGACAGTTTCTTCAATTTTTTCAGATTTTTCCATGGATTGGGATGTACATCATGCTTATGTTCATTTTCAAAATCAGTTTGAGTATGCAGTAGTGGATGATTGCATATATAACTATATGTTTTTAGTTGATGATAGTCAGAATTATTTAATTCCTACTATGCAATTATCATATGATCATGTTTATGAAGAGGAAACTGCCATTCTTGATGATCAAGAACTTCTCGTGAAAGCATAGGGAGGTCATCTCTTTCTTAGCAAAGGGGAATTTAAGCAATGGAAATCATATTTTCTCAATCAATAGTTTTGTGACTATGGTTTTGAGGATCCAGTAGCAGCCTTGTTGGAGTCATACCTTTTAGATTCTCTGACATTTTCATATTTCATTATCTCACCAACACTCGTAGGTGAGCATGATTCTCTGAAGGAGTTTCAATCGTTTCTATCATATTTTTGTTAATATCTATTGATTAGTGGCAGAGATGAGATCATTTCAGTCCTAAATTTATTTGAATGGTTGTTGTGGAAATATGCCTTTACCTGATCAAATTGGAGATTTGGTTAGAGGTAGGGTAGTGTAGGAAATAAGCTCGCTTCTCAAGCATTTTCTTTCCTTCAGTTTGTAGCAGGTTTATCAGTTAGTTTGCTTAAATAAGTGGTCGATTTTGGCAGTGTTTCATAGGTTAGTTACAAAGATGACTCCATACCTCAATGCATAAGGCAACTAGAACTACATGTTCTTGGCAACTCACAGGGAGCATGCCATCCCCTGTGGAGCCAGATGTTAACACATAAGATTGTATGGGTCAAACAATTCACCTTAGTTTTGTTTTTGAGTCATAAGGTTTATAGGACATAGGTGTTGAGTCTTTA
>CBVK0103011882.1:0-11544 GCA_900067695.1 Picea abies | reverse complement strand
AGGAGGACTCTCTAGACAAAGGATAAATTTTCCAAGTGGAAGAGGACGAGGCTTAGGAGGAGAGATTAAGTGTTATGCTTGTGGGAAGACATGATACATGTCTTAGGAATGTCCTGGAAACAAAAATGCAGGCTTTAGAGAAGCCTACATTACTAATTCTCAACAAAAGACTGTAGAGATAAAGAAAAAAATAGAAGTTGTTGAAGAGGGAAGATCACTCATTATGAGGAAATCCCTTGTGAAACCGGAAAAGGAGGTGCAGGAGCTAGCACAAAGAAAGACTCTATTCAAAACTTCTTGCAAGTCGAGAGATAGAGTATGAAATGTGATCATAGATGATGGGATAAATATTAATTTAGTGTCCCAAGAAATGGTGGAAAAGCTAAAGTTGGAAATGATAGCACATTTGAATCCATATAGGGTTTTGTGGCTGCAAAAAGGACATCAAGTCATGGTAAGTAGACAATGTAAAGTTGAATTCAATATTGATAGTTATAAGGATGAAGTTTTATGTGATGTCATACCTATGGATGTTTGTCATGTTTTATTGGAGAGACCATGGAAATATGACAAAATTTTCATACGTGATAGGAGAAATAATATTTATACCCTTGATAAGGATGAAGTTTTATGTGATGTCATACCTATGGATGTTTGTCATGTTTTATTGGAGAGACCATGGAAATATGACAAAAATGTCATACGTGATAGGAGAAATAATATTTATACCCTTGAAAAGAATGGGTCTAGACATATGTTGTTTCCACTAGAAGATAAGGGCGTCAAAAAGAAGGCTAGTCTGAGTATACTTTTTATGAGTGAGAAGGATATCTTGAAAGAAGTTAAGAAAGATAGGGAGATGCAGTTTGTTGTTATAGATAAGACAAGAGATATTGATGTAGGAGCATCATAATCAAGCCAACAAAGTAAGAGCAATAGCGGAGGACATCTAGAAATGCACCAATGCACATTTTGAGAACATTTTGAATTTGAAAAGATAAAACATTAATGTAATATCTAGGAAGATATATTTTATTTTATGGTTTGGAGATTGTAATGCAAATCATGAGTGGTTGCTCTCATTTTTTTATTGGAGGCAATTAATGTAATCAATGTAAAGTAGTTTTCGAGCTTTTAATTCGATTAGATAGTTAGAGTTGTAGGAGGGAAAAATCTAGGTGGATCAATGGAGGAGTTAAGACTGAGTGTATGTAAACACTCATAATATAGGGAGGAATACTCATTGTTATATTTTCTTTTATGGTTTGGAGATTGTAATGCAAATCATGAGTGGTTGCTCTCATTTTTTTATTGGAGGCAATTAATGTAATCAATGTAAAGTAGTTTTCGAGCTTTTAATTCGATTAGATAGTTAGAGTTGTAGGAGGGAAAAATCTAGAGATATCCCTCGTATGTATTGTATGGTAAGATTATTCTCATTGTAATTGTAAGAGTTGAAGAGCAAGAGAATAGGATAGCAGAGCAGAAGATAGGTTGTAGAAGATTGTATAAGTAGATAGCAGTTTCTATTGAACCCATGTACATATGCTCTTGGATTAATATAAGAAATCTTTGATCCAAATTCATGGTGTTTATGAATATGAATTATGTTTACATCTATTGAATGGTATGCTTACAGTTTTCTTATATTCTCTATTATGCATTTGCTTCAATGATGTGTGTGTATGTATGATTTCATGTTGAATGTATGAAGTCTTTGATAAGAAGAGTATGAGTTTCAATTTTTTCTCATCATGAGAATTCCTGCAAGGATTCCAGTGAAGGTCCGCAAGGAGTGCATTGACAAGTTATGAGTTTTATCTTAGAAAATCTCAGAAGAGATACCTTTGTTCTTATACCAACAAAAGTATGAGTATAGAAGAGAGCCATGCAAGGAGTGTGCAAGATGGTTGAAGTCTTAGAATTTTCCAACCCAGTGAGTGGTTGAAGAGTTATTGTCGCAAGGAGTGCGCAAAACTAAGAAGTTCATATAATAAGAGATTATCGAGAAGCTACAAGAAGTGTGTGCGAGAATCCCTTAGATATCTTGAGTTTGAAGCAAAGTATAAGCTCAGGAGGGCTAGAGACTTCGTGGAGTTCAAAGGAAGGATGACTCTCATAGAGGCTTTGCAGAAAACCAAGTTCAAGAGGAAAGATGTCGATTTGTTTGGCCAGGAGTTGCTAAGGAACTCAAGGAATGGTAAAAATTATAAGAGGGAGAACTAGCGATTCACTATGGACCGTTGGATCCAGTGGATCAATGGAGGAGTTAAGACTGAGTGTATGTAAACACTCATAATATCGGGAGGAATACTCATTGTTATATTTTCTTTTATGGTTTGGAGATTGTAATGCAGATCATGAGTGGTTTCTCTCATTTGTTTATTGGAGGCAATTAATGTAATCAATGTAAAGTAGTTTTTGAGCTTTTAATTCGATTAGATAGTTAGAGTTGTAGGAGGGAAAAATCTAGAGATATCCCTCGTATGTATTGTATGGTAAGATTATTCTCATTGTAATTGTAAGAGTTGAAGAGCAAGAGAATAGGATAGAAGAGCAGAAGATAGGTTGTAGAAGATTGTATAAGTAGATAGCAGTTTCTATTGAACCCATGTACATATGCTCTTGGATTAATGTAAGAAATCTTTGATCCAAATTCATGGTGTTTATGAATTATGTTTACATCTATTGAATGGTATGTTTACAGTTTTCTTATATTCTCTATTATGAATTTGCTTCAATGATGTGTGTGTATGTAAGATTTCATGTTGAATGTATGAAGTCTTTGATAAGAAGAGTATGAGTTTCAATTGTTTCTCATCATGAGAATTCCTGCAAGGAGTCCAGTGAAGGTCCGCAAGGAGTGCACTGACAAGTTATGAGTTTTATCTCAGAAAAGCTCAGGAGAGATACCTTTGTTCTTATACCAACAAAAGTATGAGTATAGAAGAGAGCCATGAAAGGAGTGTGCAAGATGGTTGAAGTCTTAGACTTTTCCAACCCAGTGAGTGGTTGAAGAGTTATTGTCGCAAGGAGTGTGCAAAACTAAGAAGTTCATATAATAAGATATTATCGAGAAGCTACAAGAAGTGTGTGCGAGAATCCCTTAGATATATTGAGTTTGAAGTGAAGTATAAGCTCAAGAGGGCTAGAGACTTCGTGGAGTTCAAAGGAAGGATGAGTCTCACAGAGGCTTTGCAGAAAACCAAGTTCAAGAGGAAAGATGTCGATTTGTTTCGCCAGGAGTTGCTAAGGAACTCAACGGACGGTAAAAATTATAAGAGGGACAACTAGCGATTAAATGTGGACCGTTGGATTCAGTGGATCAATGGAGGAGTTAAGACTGATTGTATGTAAACACTCATAATATCGGGAGGAATAGTCATTGTTATATCTCGACCGACGAGAGTTGTTGATATAGTACTTCAAATTTCATCATTTCAGGATTTGAGAGTGTGGAGAAAGTCGTGACGAGAAGTCAAGAGTCAGGAAATCTCGATTCACAAAATCCTGATAGGATCTGGGCCATCAGATCATATAAGGATTTGGGTCATCGATCCCTAGAAAATAAGTCACGAGTTCAGACTTTGAGAAAAGCAGAGGAGGTTGCAATGTGAACTCTCGAGTCACGAAATTCCAACGTGCTCGGAGGTGGACCCCATAACGTGACTAAAGTCATATGTTCGAGGCATAAGGGAGAAGTTGAGGACTCATTAGCCCATTTTGGGGTTTCATGGATTGAAGGAGTCAGAGGGACTCACAAAAGGAATCACTAAGTCATGAAACCCAAAACACCTTTTCGGGTGAAGGTCGTGGTCATATAGGTTGGTCATGTGAAGTTGAGGTTTGAGACTTTTGCTTGTTCGTAGAAGCGTAAATCTAGAAGAACCTATAGTTACAAGTGTGAAGATTCCAACTAGGAATAAAAGAGTCATTTCAACTCAAAGGGGAGATTAAGAATGATCCTTAGATTGGGAGGTTATGCAGAGCCTAGTGAGGTAGGGGTGTTGTGTCAGGTGGTATCATAGATTACAATCATTATTTTCTGTAAGCAAGGGAGACAAAAGGCAAGTTGTGATCTGAATTCTGCGTGGAACAGATTTAAACAATGTCGCCCAGAAGACATCAAGAGAGACAAATGCCCGATCCAACTGTGGAAAGGAAAATGAGAGAACTCCGAGCTCGATTAGATGCTCTGGAGACAACACAAAAACAAATAGTTGATGCTATATATGTCAATGAATCTGAAAACAAGAATGAAGCAAGACGCGATGAAGAAGAAGTTGTAGTCGAAGATGTTGCAAAGCAATATCTATTCAGAGTTGTTGCAAGAATAGGGGCCAGAGAAAAAATGGACATCCCGGTGTATGAAGGAAACTTAGACATTGAGGAGTTGCTAGATTGGTTTAGATTTCTGGATAAATACTTCGATTATGAGGATATCGAAGAGGATAAGAAAGAAAAACATGTTGTCACTAGAATGAAAGGGCATGCAACACTATGGTAGGTTGAAATGTAGGATGACAAGCATTGCAAGGGAAATAAAAGAATCAAAAGATGAGATATAATGGTTGCAAATATGAAAGACAAATTCATACCCAAAGATTACCAAATTAATATGTTTCGAAGAATGCAGAATTTGAGATAGAAAGGGTTGACAATGAAGGAATACACTGAAGAATTTTACCAGATAAACATTAGAGATGGTCATCGTGAAAGTCATGATGAAAAGGTCACTACATACATGAATGGTCTAAGATATGACATTCAGGATGAGATGAGGATGGTGACAATCAGAAATGTAGAAGATGCTTATTAGATTTCTCTGAAGGCAGAAGAAAAATTGCTTGAAAGCAAGGTCAAAGGGGAAGAGGTAGAATTCAAAGTAGAGACAAAGAAATTTCCCAAGATAGAGTACAAAAGCCCAAGGATGAAGAAAAGAAGCCCCATAATCACCCTTAAAGAGGAGGAAGTTCACAGGGAATACAGTATGGCGATAAGAACACTTTCCCATAAGCAAGAGGAAGAGGAAGAGGCAGAGGAGGTGAAATAAAGTGTTTTGTCTGTAGAAAGATAGAACACAAATATTTTGAATGTCCTAATAGAAAAATAGATTGAGGAGTCGAAGCTCACATTTCAGAAGCGCAGAGGAAAAATGTTGAGGCAGGGGATGAAGAAAGCAGAATATCCTTAATGATGAGGAAAAATCTCTTGAATCTAGAGAAAGAGATGGAGAATCTAGTCCAGAGGAAGAGTTTGTTTAGAACTACTTGCAAGACCAAGGATAGTGTATGTAAGGTGATAGTGGACAATGGAAGCACAGATAATATAGTATCCACAGAAATGATGGGGAAGCTAGAATTGGATACATTTGCACATCCGAGCCCATACAAAGTTTCCTAGTTGCAAAAAGGACATCAGGTAATTGTCACTAAACAATGTTTAGTTGAATTTAAAATAGGGGGATATCGAGATGAGATCTTATGTGATGTCATTTCCATGGATCTTCCGATCTCACGACATCAAGAGAGACAAATGCCCGATCCAACTGTGGAAAGGAAAATGAGAGAACTTCGAGCTCGATTAGATGCTCTGGAGACAACACAAAAACAAATAGTTGATGCTATATATGTCAATGAATCTGAAAACAAGAATGAAGCAAGACGCGATGAAGAAGAAGTTGTAGTCAAAGATGTTGCAAAGCAATATCTATTCAGAGCTGTTGCAAGAATAGGGGCCAGAGAAAAAATGGACATCCCGGTGTATGAAGGAAACTTAGACATTGAGGAGTTGCTAGATTGGTTTAGAGTTCTGGATAAATACTTCGATTATGAGGATATCGAAGAGGATAAGAAAGAAAAACATGTTGTCACTAGAATGAAAGGGCATGCAACACTATGGTAGGTTGAAATGTAGGATGACAAGCATTGCAAGGGAAATAAAAGAATCAAAAGATGAGATATAATGGTTGCAAATATGAAAGACAAATTCATACCCAAAGATTACCAAATTAATATGTTTCGAATAATGCAGAATTTGAGATAGAAAGGGTTGACAATGAAGGAATACACTGAAGAATTTTACCAGATAAACATTAGAGATGGTCATCGTGAAAGTCATGATGAAAAGGTCACCAGATACATGAATGTTCTGAGATATGACATTCAGGATGAGATGAGGATGGTGACAATCAGAAATGTAGAAGATGCTTATTAGATTTCTCTAAAGGCAGAAGAAAAATTGCTCGAAAGCAAGGTCAAAGGGGAAGAGGTAGAATTCAAAGTAGAGACAAAGAAATTTCCCAAGATAGAGTACAAAAGCCCAAGGATGAAGAAAAGAAGCCCCATAATCACCCTTAAAGAGGAGGAAGTTCACAGGGAATACAGTATGGCGATAAGAACACTTTCCCGTAAGAAAGAGGAAGAGGAAGAGGCAGAGGAGGTGAAATAAAGTGTTTTGTCTGTAGAAAGATAGAACACAAATATTTTGAATGTCCTAATAGAAAAATAGATTGAGGAGTCGAAGCTCACATTTCAGAAGCGCAGAGGAAAAATGTTGAGGCGGGGGATGAAGAAAGCAGAATATCCTTAATGATGAGGAAAAATCTCTTGAATCTAGAGAAAGAGATGGAGAATCCAGTCCAGAGGAAGAGTTTGTTTAGAACTACTTGCAAGACCAAGGATAGTGTATGTAAGGTGATAGTGGACAATGGAAGCACAGATAATATAGTATCCACAGAAATGGTGGGGAAGCTAGAATTGGAGACATTTGCACATCCGAGCCCATACAAAGTTTCCTAGTTGAAAAAAGGACATCAGGTAATTGTCACTAAATAATGTTTAGTTGAATTTAAAATAGGGGGATATCGAGATGAGATCTTATGTGATGTCATTTCCATGGATGTCTATCATATTTTTTTTGGGGAGACCCTGGAAATATGACAAAAATGTTGTTCATGATGGAAGAAGGAACACATACACCTTGGAGAAGAATTGTAGGACACATATGTTGCTGCCAATTGAAAACAAGAAGGAGAAAGAAGAAACATGCAATACTATACTACTCATGAGTGGGAAGGAACTTTTGGATGAAGCCAAGAAGGGTGAATAAATGTAGTTTGTTGTGGTTAGGAAACCTAGAGTCATCTTGATCAATACTTCAATAGATGATCTACCAGAGGAAATTAAGGAACTGCTAGAGAATTTCGCTGATATAGTGGTGACGATTCACCTTGTTCGTTGTCGCCCATCAGAAGTATAATCCATCACATTGGCCTTATACCAGGAGATAGTTTACCAAACAAAACAACATACATATTGACACCATAGGAGAATGATGAAGTTAAGAAACAAGTCCAAGATTTGATGGACAAAGGGTTGATTAGAGAAAGCTTGAGTCTATGCGTAGTGCCAACAGTGTTAAGTGAAAAGAAAGATGGTGGATGGAGAATGTGTACATACTCGAGGGTTATAAAAAAAATCACCATCAGGTATAGATTTCCTTTACCAAGGATGGATGACTTGATGGATTGCTTGAGTGGAGATTTTTTTTTTTCAAATATTGATTTGAAAAGCCAATATCATTAGATTTGAATGAGGGAAGGTGATGAATGGAAGACAACATTCAATATGAATGAAGGATTATATGAATGGATTGTCATGTTGTTTGGTTTAATGAATGCACCAAGTACTTTCATGAGGTTAATGAACGAAGTCTTGAAATATTTCATTGGAAATTTTGTAATTGTGTATCTCGATGATATACTGATCTTCAGTGAGACTGAGGAAGAGAACTTGAGACAAATAACTCTATTAATGAGGAGGTTGCATCAAGAGAAGTTGTTGATAAATATGAAGAAGTCATCTTTCATGAAGAAAGAGCTCATTTATTTGGGTTTTGTAATCTCTTCAAATGAGTTGAAGATGGATCCTCAGAAGGTAAAAGAGATCAAAGAATGGCCATTTCCAAGAAATATCTTTGAAGTTAGAAGCTTCCATGGATTAGCCAGTTTTTACAAGACGTTCATAAAAAAAAATTGTGGGATTAGTGCACCAATGATGGACACAGTCAAGAAAAGACATAAATATTTTCATTGGAAAGAGGAAGCAGGGAAAATTTTTAAACTATTGAAGGAAAAGATAATTGAACAACCAAATTTGGTTTTGCCAGACTTTGGTAAGACATTTCAAGTGAGATGTGATGCAAGTGGGTTTGTGGTTGTAGAAGTCTTAATCCAAGACAATAGATCGATTGCATACTTCAGTGAGAAGCTAAATGATGCCAAGATAAGATATTCCACATATGATAAAGAGTTTTATGAAGTCATACAAGCGTTGAAGAAATGGAGGCACTAATTAGTTCCGAAAGAGTTTGTTTTGTATAGCAAAAACCATGCTTTACAATTCATAACTCAATGGGAAAAATTGAACCAAAAGCATGCAAAATGGGTTGAATTTATGTAGAACTTTACTTTTGTTATAAAGCACATTTCTAGAACTACTAACAAGGTTGTTGATGCATTGAGAAGGAAATGTTTGATTCTGCAGGAGTTTCGCGTGAAGACCTTAGGTTTTGATAGCCTTAAGGATATGTAAAAGATGATTTGGGATTTAGGGATGCTTATGAAGCATGTGAGAATCCTTTTTTGAGAGACAGAAGCCAATGGATTAAATATTTAATTCAGGATGGATTATTATTTAAAGGAAATCAATTGTGTATCCTGAAGAGTTCTATGAGGGAAAACCTTTTTAAGGAAAAACACAATGGAGGATTGGATGGACATTTCGGCCATGAAAAAACATTTATGCAACTGAACAATTTATATTACTAGCTAGGGATGAGGATAGATGTCAAGAAATTTGTGAACATATGCAGAATCTGCCAGCACGCAAAGGGGAAAAGACATAATATAGGATTGTATCAACCATTTTTAGTACCAGAGAGACTTTGGGATGTGGTAAGCATGGATTTTTGGTTAGAAATGCCAAGGAAACAAAGAGGTTGTAATTCCATATTCATGGTAGTCAACAAATTTTCCAAAATGGAACATTTCATTCCATGTCAGAAAACCAATGATGCAACTCACATTGCAAATCTGTTTTTCAAAGAAGTTGTTCGACTTCATGGTTTACCCAAGAGTATTGTTTCAAATAGAGATACCAAATTTATTGGTTATTTCTGGAGGACACTATGGAAGAAGATGGGGGCATAATTATCTTTTAGATTAGCATATCACCCTCAAACAGATCAATAGATTGAGGTAGTAAATCAAAGTTTGGGAAATTTGTTGAGGAGTTTAGTAGCTGAACATCAGAGTCAGTGGGATCAAATTCTGCCAAAAGAAGAATTTGCATATAACGATTCACCAAATAGGAGCACATGAAAGAGCCCATTATAGATAATGTATGGAATGCAACCAAGAGGAGTAAATGAGTTGAGGAACTTAGATCAGAGTGAGTTCATAAGAGCTTGAGCAGAAGATTTTGCAGCAGAGATGATCCAGATTATTTTCGTCATGAAATGAGATCGAACATACAATAGAGAAATGCACAGAGATATCACATATATTCAATAATATAACAAAAATGTATCATATATGCAACCATAATCACAGATATACAGTAATACATGATTTCTATTAATGAAAGAAATGTACATAGACTGTAAAAATATAGAGTGAAAGACTCACTAGAATGGTGGCATCTTATCTCTGAGAAGAGATGTGATGACTACTCGCATTCGCAAGAAGATGAGTACAATGAGGCTATGAAGTCATTTTTACAATAAACAAGAATTCCAAAAACCATAGACATCCAAAAACCTAACCCTAGGAGATGAAGCGCCAAAATTCATGTGGGCCCTGTTTGGGTAAGTTAGTACATCAACTTCTCAGGGTTGTAACATTTGCATACGATCTCCATTTTAGGTGTATGATAGCTCATTGGAAAGTTATCACCAAGGACATTCATTTTGGGGGCTCAATCATGCCTTTGGAGATCATTGAGAACCTCAATATTGAAAAAACTTGATGTAGGCCCTCAAAATGGCCCTAGAAGTTAAAACTTGCTAAAAATAGTAAATTGCCAAAATTGCCAGAAAACTATTTTGAGCCAGTCGGAAAAGGTGGGTGGCCACTGATATCCACCTAGATCAATCCTCCCTCCTTAGGAAGAAATGGTCTCCATTGTGTTGAGTTCCCAAGGGAGAGGGAAAAGTGTTTGCTGGATCTGCATCTTGGTGAGCTGCTTGTATTGTTGGGGACATTGTGTTGCTCAGTTTGTGGAAGTATGTTAAGAACTTGTTGAGGATGAGGCTGCTCAAAAAGTTGAGATACATGAGAGGATGGTGTGTAAAAGGAATATTTTCACTTTGTTGTAGCCTCGTCGACCTGCTTCTGTTGGATAGAAGGTGCTTTGGGCAAGGTTGTAGTGGTTGCAGTGTCCTTCTGTTCTCCTTTTGAACAGATTGTGAAGAAGTTGAATGTTGCAGTATGAGATACTACTTTGCAACACTTTTTAGGTGGAACAATAGTCGAAACTACCTTTGGTATTCTATAGAGATGACTCCCCAGAGAAACAATGACACTATGGGGTCTAGACTCATAAACAATGTGGTGCTTCAACATATATGGTTGGCCCAAGAGAACATCACAGACATGTAGTGGGGCAACATCACATAATACCTCATCCTTGAAGGGTTGGATGCCATATGACAATTGACATTGTTGGCTGACACGAAGATCTTCTGATTCTTGTCCTTGGTGAAGCCACCCAATGTTGTATGGTTGTGGGTGTGGTGTTGTCAACAATCCCAACTGTTTGATGACCTCTGTTGAGATGAGGTTCTTTTGGCTTCCGCTATCAACAATAAAATGCAGTGGGGTCCCTTTCACCCACATATGTGAATGAAAAATTTGCTCCACCTCTTCAGGATCTGTTGGTTCTTTTGGTTGAATTGTTGTGGCTGTGACAACAGCAGTGGGGTTTATGTCAATGATCTGTCCTTTACCAGTATTTTCAGAATCAGATTATGAATCAGGGTTCGGCTCCTTGTCTTTGATCTCGGCCACCAATGAATGTTTTTAGCAACATTCATCGGTGTTGTTACAGGGGATTTTATGGAAATCACACCATTTTCCAGTGTCCTTATTTGTCTTCCCGTGACCCTTCTTTTCTTATGTCTTGGACTAGTTTTCGGGAGATTGTTTGTTAGGGATGTCTTTGTCATACTTTGGTTGTTTTAGATTTATAGATCCAAAATCCCATTTGTTCTGGTGCTTAAATTTCTACTCGATTTTAACAACATATCTATAAGCAACACCAAGTGATGAGATGTCTAGAAAATATATTTCAGTCTAGATGTATCTGTGTAGAGCCCTACGTTATTTCAGAACCAAATTTCGCTCGGAGTCTTTGATACCCAGCTTGGTTCGGAAGGTATAGAAGGTATTTGTGAACTCCATAACTGCTTGGTGTTCAACAACATAGGTATTCCAAGAGAGGACAAACACCTTCAGTAACCACTCACATAACCAGATCAAAGATC
>CBVK0103011881.1:0-29765 GCA_900067695.1 Picea abies | reverse complement strand
TAGACCAAGTAGATCTTAACTAACTCCTAAGTGTCTAAATATCCTAACACTTGGCCTCTCTCTTGCCGCAGTGTGGTCCATCTCATGTACTGGTCCTCATAGTTTCCAACAGGGTAATACTATTCCTTTACCGCATCGACAAAAAAAATCCCAAGTGGGATCGGCCCCATATATTTCAGACTACTCTTTGAAATCTTCTCCCAATAAGTTTCCCACCAATGTTTAACATGAGGGAGAGATTTAAGGAGTGCAAAG
The DNA here is from genome assembly GCA_900067695.1 of Picea abies. Lineage (NCBI taxonomy): Eukaryota > Viridiplantae > Streptophyta > Pinopsida > Pinales > Pinaceae > Picea > Picea abies. The sequence continues at coordinate 29,510 of CBVK0103011881.1, read as the reverse complement.
GTGATCTTTTCTTTGTCGTAAAAATTGTGAATAGAGAAATGACCTTCTAGCAGAGTTAACCATTTTTCTAGGGCTTCTGCATCTATATGTCCTTCAAATACAGGAATATCAAAATTAACTTGTGTCTTGAAAGGCGAGGTGCCTCTAAAGTGGTCACTTGATGAAGATGTGCCTGATTCTATCGGGAGGCATTTAAGGACGTGCGGAAAATTCTCCATCATTTTGTCCCTTTGTCACATGAAAGCTTGCTCAAGCAATAGATTGATAGGATCGTTTGCTCCATCGTTTTTCTTTTCTTCCGCCATTGATGGTTTCTTGGGTGTGCGAGAGCTATTGTCTTCAAGAGAGACAAGCTCGAGACCCAGCTTTCTATACTCAGACCTCGTCGGGGACATGCACTGAAAAAAACGATCAAGAGCAGCCTGCTCTGATACCACTGATCCAGATTATTTTCGGCACAAAATGAGATCGGAGATACTATAGAGAAATGCACAGAGATATCAAAGATATTCAATAATATAATAGAAATGTATCAGAGATGCAACCATAAACACAGATATACAGTAATACATGATTTCTATTAATGAAATAAATGCACAGAGATTGTAAAAATATAGAGTGAAAGACTCCCTAGAATGGTGGCAGCTTATCTCTGAGAAGAGATGTGACGGCTACTCGCATTCGCAAGAAGATGAGTACAATGAGGTTGTGAAATAATTTTTACAATAAAAAGAATGCCAAAATCCCTAGACATCCAAAAACCTAACCCTAGGAGATGAAGTGCCAAAGGTCATGTGGGCCCCGTTTGGGTAAGTTAGTACATCAACTTCTCGGGGTCGTAACTTTTGCCTACGATCTCTGTTTTAGGTGTATGATAGCTCATTAGAAAGGTATCATCGAGGAGATTAATTTTGGGGGCTCAATAATTCCTTCAAATATCATTGAGAACCTCTATCTCAAAAAACCTTCATTTAGGCCCTCAAAATGGCCCCGAAAGTTAAAACCTGCTAAAAATAGTAAATTGCCAAAATTGCCAGAAAACTATTTTGAGCCAGTTGAAAAAGGTCGGTGGCCATGGATATCCACCTAGATCAAGAGATGAAGGATATCCATAGTAAAATCAAAGAGAGGTTGAATAATTCCAACCAGGAATATAAGCGCAGAGCAGATCAACATAGAAGATAACTTCAGTTCGAAGTGGGATATTTAGTTTTAGCGCATCTGAGAAAATAAAGGTTCCCAAGGGGAACATACAATAATTTGAAGATGAAAAATATAGGGTCATGTAAGATTCAGAGGAAATTTGAGGCCAATGCTTATGAAATAGAATTGCCAGACGGGGTAGGAATATCGCTCGTATTCAATGTAGCAGATCTATATCCTTACAGAGTAGATGAAATAGAGGGATCAGTGGACCAAAAGAAAGCTTAGTGGGTCAGACAGATTCCTGTAGCTGAAAATCCACAGATGGAAAATATCATTGATCAGAGAGTTAGCAAGAAGACCCGTAGGAAGACATATTTTGAATATCTGACAAAGTGGAAAGCACACCCGATCGAGGATGCTAGTTAGGAAAGTGAAACAAATATCCAAGAACATGGACAGACGGTGTAGGAGCTCATGAAAAAGGGTTCATGAATTTTTTAGCAGAGGAGTATGATGTAGGAGCATCGTAAGCAATACAAAAAAGAAAGTGCGAGAGCAGAGGACAACTGGAAACACACCAGTGCACATTCTGAGAACGTTTTGAATTTGAAAAGATAAAACATTAATGTAATATCTGGGAAGATATTTTTTCTTTTATGGTTTGGATATTGTAACAAAGATCATGAGTGGTTTCTCTCATTTGTTGATTGGAGGAAATTAATGTAATCAATGTAAAGTAGTTATAGATATTTTAATTCAATTATATAGTTAGAGCTATAGGAGGGAAAACTCTAGAAATATCCCTCGTTTGTATTGTATGGTAAGATTATTCTCATTGTAATTGTAAGAGCTAAAGAGAAAGAGAATAAGAGAATAGAGAAGAACATAGGTTGTAGAAGATTGTATAAGTAGATAGTGGTTGCTATTGAATCCATGTACAAATGCACTTGGATTAATATAAGAAATATTTGATCCAAATTCATGGTGTTTATGAATTCTGTTTACATCCATTGAAAGGTATGTTTATAGTTTTCTTATATATGATATGTTATGCATTTGTTTCAATGTTGTGTGTGTGTGTGTATGATTTCATGTTGAATGTATGAATTCTGTGAGAAGAAGAGTATGATTTTCAATGGTTTCACCTCCTGAGAATTCTTGCAAGGAGTGTAATGAAGGTCCACAAGGAGTGCATTGACAAGTTCTAAGTTTTATCTCAGAAAAGCTTAGGAGAGATACCGTTCTTCTTATACCAGCAAAAGTGTGAGTATATCACAGAGCCATGCAAGGAGTACGTAGGCCAGTTGAATTCTTAAACTTTTCTAACCCAGTGAGTGGTTGAGGAGTTATTGTCTCAAGGAGTGCGTAGAACTAAGAAGCTCAGATAATCAGAGATTATCGAGAAGCCGCAAGAAGTGTGTGCAATAATACCCTAGAAATATTGAGTTTGAAGTGAAGTATAAGCTCAGGAGGGATAGAGACTTCATAGCGTTCAAAGTAAGGATGATTCTCACAGAGGGTTCACAGAAAACCAAGTTCAGGAGGAAAGATGGCAAGTTGTTTGGCCAGGATTTGCTATGGAACTCAATGGCCGGTCAAAATTCTCAGAGGGAGAACCACCGATTCATTGTGGACAGTTCAATCCAGTGGATCAATAGAAGAGTTAAGACTAAGTGTCTATCAACACTCACAAGCTCAGGAGTAATAGTCATTGTTAGATCTGGACCGATGAGAGTCGTTGATCTAATACTTCAAATTTTGGCATTTCAGGATTCGGGAGTGTGGAAAAAGTCGTGATGACAAGTCAAGAGTCATGAAATCCTGATAGGATCTGGGTCATCATATCATAGAAGGATCTGGACCATCAATCCGCAGCAAAGAAGTCACAAGTTCAAACTTCAGGAGAAGGATAGGAGGTTGCATCGTGAATTCTCGAGTCATGAAATTTCGACGCTCTCAGAGATGGACCCCAAGACATGACTAAGGTCATATGGTCGATGCATAAGGGAAGAGCTGAGGACCTGTTAGCCCATTTTAGGGTGTTGGGGATTGAAGGAGTCAGGGGTGACTCATAATAGGAATCATGAAGTCGCAAAACCTGAAACACCTTTTCAGGTGAAGGTCGTGGTCATATCGGTTGGTCACATGGAGTTGAGGTTTGAGACTTGTGCTTGTTTGAACAAGCGTAACTCTAGAAGGACTTGTTGTTACAAGTGTGAATATTCCAAATGGGAATCAAAGAGTCATTTCGACTCAAAGGGGATATTAATAACGATCCTTATATTGGGAGGTCATGCAGATTCTACTGAGGTAGGGGTGTTGTGTCAGATATCCTTACAAATAATTCCATGAATGAATTTCGTGTTGATATTTAGGAATTATTGAATGAGTTTGCTGACATTGTGGTGGATTAATTTCCTCATATACTGTACCTCCCATCGGAAGAATTAGTCATCATATTGAACTTATTGTAGATGTAATTTTTCCAAACAAATCATCATATAGGTTGACCCCTCAGGAGAATGAAGAAGTCAAGAAGAAAGTCCAAGAGTTATTGGACAAATGATTGATCAGAGAAAGTCTGAGACCATGTGTAGTAACGACTTTGTTGAGTCCAAAAAATGATGGTGGTTGGAGAATGTGCATAGATTCTATAGCTATCAATAAAATAACTATTAGGTATATATTTCCCTTACCCTGAATAGATGATTTGATGGATTGTTTGAGCAGAGGAAATTATTTTTCCAAGATAGACTTGAAAATCGGTTATCATTAGGTAAGGATGAGAGGAGGAGATGAATTGAAAACAACATTCAAAAAAAATGAAGGGAGGTATGAGTGGCTTGTTATTCCATTTGGTTTAACCAATGCTCCAAGTACTTTCATGATATTAATGAATGAAGTGCTTGAAGACTTTATTGGGAAATTTGTGATTGTTTATTTGGATGATATCATAGTCTATACTAAGACTAGTGAGGAGCATTTGAGACACTTGAGGATGGTGTTAAGGAGATTACAACAAGAGAAGTTGGTGATAAATTTGAAGAAATGTTCTTTTATGAAGATAGAGATTGTGTATTTGGGGTTTGTGATCACTTCAAATGGATTGAAGATGGATCCAGAGAAGGTGATAAATATAAAGGAGTGACATTCTCCAAGAAGTATGTTTGAGGTAAGGATTTTTCATGGGTTAGAAAGTTTCTACATAAATTTCATCGGAAATTTTAGCAGTATTTGTGTACCCATAGTGGATACTACAAAGAAATAACATGGATATTTTGAATGGATAAAAGAAGTAGAGAAAGAATTTAGGTTGTTAAAGGAGAGGATAAGATAACAACCCATCTTGATTTTTCCATATTTTAGGAAGACTTTCCAAGTCAAGTGCAATGCAAGTGGAGTGGCCATCGGTGCAGTTTTAAGTCGGGATGATAAGCATGTTGCTTATTTCAGTGAGAATTTGAATGATGCTAAGAGGAAATATTCGACTTATGATAAGTAATTTTATGCTATAATTCAAGCTTTGAAAAAGTGGAGGCATTATCTTATACCAAAAGATTTTATTTTGTATATTGTCAATCATGGTTTGAAATTTATAACCAGAAAAGAGAAGTTGAATCAGAGACATGCCAAATGGGTAGAATTCATGCATAATTTTACTTTTTTCACTAAGCATATTAGTGGGAGTTCTAACAAATTTGCAGATGTTTTGAGAAGGAGATGTTTGATCTTGCAGGAATTCCCAATGGAGACTTTGGGGTTTTAAAACCTCAAGGAAATGTGCAAGGAAGACCCAAACTTCAAGGAGGCTTACGAAGCTTGTGAAAATCCTTTGATGAGGGATAGAATCCAAATGGATGAAGTATATAATATAGGAATGGTTGTTGTTTAAAGGGAGTCAATCATGTATCCCAAAATGTTCAATGAGGGACAACTTGCTGAAGGAAAATCACAGTGGAGGTTTGGCTAGAAATTTTGGCCATCATAAGACATATGCACAATTGAGTTCTTTGTACTATTGGCTAGGAATGAGATATGATGTGATGAATTTTGTGGACATATACAAAATTTTCCAATATAATAAAGGGAAGTAGCATAATATAAAACTATACCATCCATTGCATATTCCAAACAGTGCACGAGACTCTATAACTTATAAGTATGGATTTTGTTCTATGATTACCAAAGACCCAGAGGGGAAGTGACTCAATTTTTGTGGTGGTTGAAAGGTTTTCAAAGATGGCACATTTTATACCATTTCACAAAAAAAGTGATGCTACCCAGATAGAAAATCTATTTTTCAAAGAGATTGTGAGATTGGATGGGTTATCTAGGAGTATAGTCTCACACAGAGACACAAAATTTGTAGGACATTTTTGGAGGACTTTGTGGAATAAACTGGGGATGAATATTTATTTTGGTTCAACATATCACCCTCATATATATAGATCGACTGAGGTGGTGAATAGAAGCTTGGGAGATTTGCTAAGAAGTTTGGTGATTGAACATAATAGCCAGTGGGATCATTTTCTGCCTCAAGCAGAATTTGCACATAATGATTCACTGAACATGAGTAATGGTGATATCCCATTCCAGATAGTATATGGAATGCACCCCAGAGGAATTTTTGAATTAAGATATTTGAGAAAAGATAAATTTCGAAGTGCGAGAGAAGAATACTTTGCTACAAAAATGCATAAATTTCATGAACAAATCAAAGGCTAGTTGCAGAGTAGCAACCAAAGATACAAGTATAGAATAGATCAAAAAAGGAAAGAGGTAAATTTTGAAGTTGGAGACCAAGTTCTAGAACATCTGAGAAAGGAAATATTCCCATGAGGGAAATGTAATAAATTGAAGCTGAAAAATATATGACCTATAAAATCCTGAGGAAATTTACTACAAATCCTTATGAGATTGAGCTACCAGAGGGCATCAAAATTTCACTGATATTTAATGTAGAAACATTATGTCCTTATAGAGGGATAGAGAAGGAGAAGAATATGATCAATATGAATTCCAATGGATGCAACAGATGCTTGCAATAGAGAAGCTCCAAATAGAGAATATTATAGAACAGAGGATTGTTAAAAGAACCAAGAGGAGCGTCTATTATGAATACTTAGTCAAATAGAGGGACCATCTCATAGAATATGCCAGCTAGTTGAATGAATTTTTTTTTCAAAAACATGGAAACAAATTTGAGGAGCTCATGGACAAGAGTCCATGGATATCTTTTTCATGGGAGTCTGATGCAGGAGCATCATCATAACAATTAATGAAGCATTGTGGGAGATGAATCAACATACAACAAAACACGCATTAACTGGATTGGATTCCAAGGAAGACACAACATTTAAGTATATACCTTTGTAATTAAATATCCCATGAGATCTAAATACTATAACCACTATATGTATATCCAGAAGTTTGTAATTGGACTTTAAATGACTGTAGGATTTTGCAAATTTTGAGCATCGACTCATATCTAAGTTTGTAAATGTGCATTTATTGTGAAAGATTTGTGATAGGATTGCCTTTATTAATATGTGAAAGCATTATATTTATCGGGAGGGAAGGAGAGAGAATCCAAGAATGTGTATGAGTCAATGTAATCTATGTTGTACTATAGATTTTTTAGAAGAGAAGAGAAGAGGAATACTCTTAGAACCCAAAGAGTAGTCTGTAACTTGTTTTGTTCTTTATGAAACCAAATAGATACTTTGTTGTTTCATTTGTGTATGTGTGTGTTGTTTATTTTTCAATCGGAAAGTCTTAAACATGAAGTTTATTCCATTTTAGCATTTTACTTAAACCATAGATAATTTGTTGCAACAAACAAGATCACAAGAAGAAACACCATGCACAAGTACACAAGAAGTATCCTGGGAAACCCTTCTCAACAAGGGAAGAAAAGCCAACCAATACTTTGATATATTATTCAAGAGAAATACCTCCACCCTCATAAATAGATAGCACACAAAAGGGTGCTCACAAACACTAGAAACCTAGCTCCCAATAGAGGTGCGCACTTTCCCAAGAACAAGTGTTTTCTGAAATTTCCAAACTCACACTTGTGATATGATTCCTCAATGGGGAATTTACCTTTACTTGTATTAGAATGAACCTAACAATAGAAGTATCTATTGGCACAATAGGTCCAACCTCACTATCTCACAATATAATTAATAATTACTAGATTAATTATCTTTTACATCAATTATATTTTACATTAAGGTGGGGCTAACCTGTAATATCATTTACATTACAATTAGGGTTACATGTAAGCCTGACTCTTGAAAAATATAGAAAGGGATCTCATACACCCACTAGTTATCAACCACTAGGGGCACATCCATAGGGATGTCCACATATCTATATCACTGCATCTCATAGGAGAACCACACTCACTAGTTCTCAACCACTGAGATCATGTTCACCTTTACTCATCCGCAGGCACGTCCAACTCAACATATCTTATTTCCCACTGCATTACACAAGAGAGTCATTTGGAGTTCATCATCTCAACTCTCTTTTTAGAGGAGGCTAATACATCTTTTAATCTTTGTCTCAGAACGATGCACCCAACTCATGGGAATTCACACATTCACCTATGCTCAGCCACATGCATGTATAACTCAATAGATCTTCTTTCTCACTGCGTTACACAGGAGAATCATCTGGAGTTCATCTCAACTCTCTGTAAGGAGGAGGCCAACACAACGTTCTAGTTCTATCTTAGATAGGAACCACACACCCATCTCAGGGGATATCTCTTTGGTCTGTGTCCTAGAGGATGTCTCACACAGATGTAATCATCAACATGTGTGTACCTGTATGTTTTAGGAATTAGTTTATGATTATTTTTAAGTTTCAATTGTTTCTCTTCTAGTAATCTTCATGCAAGGAGTGCATAGTGCCAACGCAAGGTGTGCGAATCTTGAACCTTCTATAGGTTTAAAAGTTCATGAGAGATAGTTTGATTCAACATAGAGAAATCACAGGGAGTGCACAGATAACTACAATGAGGCTATGTGAAATCCATTATGGGAAACAACCATGCATGAGGAGTATGATTCACTCTTAGAGAATCATACTTGGGATTTGGTTCCACTTCCACCAGAAAGGAATATTTTTAGGTGCATATGGGTCGAAATGACCAAGAGGTACAAGGCTAGGCATGTTTACAAAGGAATTCATTAGATGCATAAATATTTCTACATATTCACAAATACTTTCAATGAACAAAAGTTTCAGACATTGGGGGATCATCTTGGACTGAAGAGAACAGTTTCCTAGCAACTGCCTTTCCTTCTTTTGATGCATTGTCTTNNGGGGGGGGGGGGGGGGGGGTTGTTCCCACATGGATTTCCATATTTACTCATTTTTCATTCAATGTTCATTAGTTTCATTATACATGAGTACCTAATATGGCCTAGTTTTCAGGACTCATTTTTTATTACTCCATAGTGATGTTTATGGGGGGTGTTGGAAATATTTATATATTTTGACTCACTAGTTAGGTCATAGTTAACTGGAGCTAGTTATATTTTATACTTTCCAATTTGAGACCATCACTATTATTCATGCATTCCTAAGGAAAATCTCATTGAATGTTCTATTTTGTTAATTATGGAATGTTTTTCCCTTTATGAGTGTGTATTGCTCATTCATTGTATCATTCAATCATTGATCAACTCATTCGAGTAGTGTAACTTTATTTCTCATTCTTCCATATTGAATCTCTCATCCTTTTCTTGACAATATTTGTTTGTAATTGATTTATCTAGGTCTCTTGTGCATGTTTCTATGAAACATTGACACCAATATGATGCAAGAGCAACGTTGATAAAAAAACTCCATTGAGGTCAGAAGATTAACGATCGATTGGATTTTGGGGGAAGAAAGTGCTCGTAATTTAAAATTACTAGAGTGGGCTGCAATCGAAACCACGATTTTTACAAAAGGATGCATGGCAATTGATAGTCAATTGCGGGGAGAAAAGCGGTGTGGTCTCCAACCACTTTTGGTCACTCCGCAATCAATGTTTTACGTGAGGTCATAGGCCGAAGTCACATGCAGGAAGGAGCTAATAGAAAAGGAGCTAGCATCCGAAAATTGGTATTTTAGAAGTGCACAGGGAGAGGTTGTGTGTGCCATAAAACCTACACAAGAAGACTAAAAGGACCTATGTAAACTTGTTTGGGTCTAGGAAAGACTCAAAGAGTAGATCTAACTCCTTGATTTGAGCGATCCTAGACCGGGAGGTCATGTAGCCCCAAGGAGAGAAGGGGGGTTTGCATCAAGTATTGATGTAGACCCCCCTTATCTCCTCGGGGCTACACGACCTCCTATTCTAGGATAGTTCAAATCAAGGAGTTGGATCGACTCTTCAGGCTGTTTCTAAACCCAAATAGGTTTAAATAGGTCTTTTTAGTTAGTTGTTCCTCTTACAAGCCCGACTGCTTGGATCTCGTCAGCATTTCTACTAACACTATCTCTTCTGAGATTTCAGATTCACTCAATATCTGAAGGGTCTTGACCCTTCTACTCCCTTCAAAGGATTCTTGTGGCCTCCTAGCTACCTCTCGCTCAAATAACACCTTGTTGATATTCTTCTACAGACTATTCAACAACTCTATGAGTATATTCCTCTAACACTCTTCTTCTTGAATTCAACAGAGATTTCTCCTTATGCACTCTTTCACCTACTCAATGCCCACCTGGCAGAGTTCTATAGAGTTCTCAATGAATCTATCTCTTTGTGATTCCTCTGCACATTTTCTCCTCTAATGTATTAAATAACCTTGAGTTTTCCTCGATTTTTTATCATTCTGGTGTGCCCTCTTGGCACGTTCCTTTCTAACTCCTCATAGTTCAGATGTGCACTTCTTGTGCTAGCTACAAAACCTCCGATGTTCTATTGTGAACTCCTTAAATAGCTTAAGAACCCAGAAAAATATTTCAAACTCAACAAAGATAGGGAAATATATCTTCCTACTGTAGATGAAATCTATCATACATCTACAACATACATATTCACACACATATAACATTCATCAGATACACATAACCACACAGAACGCTCATATGCAAGAAACACTGCTTTCTTTCTATTAAGATGAATGTTTGATTACAATATGTGCAGGCTGGACTGTAACAGAGTTTGAGCTCTCTCAAGCTCTCTCAAAGAAATATTCTATCTACTATCCCCTCCTCTAAGTATTTCTAACTAACTTGCAACTACCTCCTATTCAGTAACAATACTCCTCCTACCACCTCATTTGGGCATGCCATGCATCTATATATACAGGAAGGTTCCTAGGGTTCCCTCCAACTACCTCTCCTATTGAAGTAGCAACTACTAAATCTATGTTACATTCAATACTGAGAGTGAAACTCCCAGACCTCTCGTGATCATTCAGTCTACGAGCATTTCTCTCTTCTTCAATCATCCGTTCAAAATTGATCTGTAGAAAAATGTCAACATTTAGATTCTAATTAATTTTAAAAGGCGTGCTATGGTGCTAAGTTGTCCCTCCACATGGGCTTTATTGACGATGCTCTTGCATCATACTCCACTGCTGGGAAAATCATGATATCCTTCTCATGGCTCCCTCTACCATGTTGTTGATATCCTCCAGGGTCCCATACATTCTCTTGGATTTGTTCATCTTCTCCTTTTCCTTTCTGTTTCTTTTTCCCTGCTGCTCCTGCAGGTTTTCTTCTATCCCATACTTCTATGATGACTACTTCTTGTGTTTCTTCCAACATCAATCTCTTTATATCCTCTATTTCATTGTCCAACTGGTCCATTGGCCAGTTTTCCCCATATAACATGCTTTGTTCTCTCTTCTCTCCATCAATTTCCAACTTGACTTGTTGGATAAGATGCTTTTTCATTTTTACCCTTCTCTCCAGGGCCTCCATCTCCTCACACAAATTGACAAGATCCAGTCTATATGTTTCTTCCTCCTCTATTGTAGGTTTGTGTTCTATAGTTTTCTCTTGCTCAGCTCCTTGGCTGAATTTTTTGAGCAATTCCACTAAATGCTATTGTTTCTACATCTCTTGGGAACATTGAAATGTGTTCTTTTTCTCCTTGTTACCAATCTGATCAATTTGAAATTTCATGTTATATTCATCTCATATGGCACTAGTTTTCCACTCTATTGCAGACTCCAGTTCTGCAATCTCACCACTTATTTTTTGCTCAACTTTCGACTCTGACAGGTTGACTTTTGTCATCTCCTCCTATGTTGTTTCAACTCCAACTTCCTCCAGTTGCTCCCCAGGCTGGTATGCTCCTCCACTTGTTTCCAATTTGACCTATTGGTGATTCCTACTCTGCATATTTACCATTCTCTCCATGGATTCCATTTCATAATACAACTCAAAAAAATGTATGTTTTCTGCTTCCTCTTCTACTACAGGTTCTAGTGTTGTAGTTATCTCCTGTTCATCTCCTAGGATGAAATGTTTTATCAATTCTGTTGAATGGTCTTCTCCTGCAATTTGCATGACTGTCTCCTGGCAAGCCATATTCTAGTTTTGGATTGTCCAACAAATCCTCCATAATATTCATCTCTTTCTCCCATTGAGTGATCAATTCATCTGAATTCTCCTCTTTTTCTATTGGGGTAGACATCAATGTTTTCTCCTCCTCCTCCTCTTTGACAGTCCTTTCTAGTTATCTTTCCTTTACTGCACCTGCATCATAGTCACAGTTATCTTTAAAATCATTTGGCTCCATGGCCTCTTTCTTGGATTCTTGTTTCACTACCTCCTCATGTGAAACACTTGTATTAGCCTCTGTTGGACTATTTGGTAGGAATATTTGCATTCTCCCAATGATTAGAAAACACCTATGATATTATTTTATCATCACTCCTTGCAGATATGAACTCTCATATGAGTTCATCTCTTCTCCCTTTCCCACCTGATAACGTGGGATTTTCACTCTACCCATCTGGCATTCTATGGGATCACCTGATTTCTCTCCATTTCCCACTTGGCAACTTGCAATTCCATCATTGCCCTCCTGGAAGTTTATGATACCCTTAACTGATCTCTTCTCCTCATCATCACTAAGATTCCTTCCAATATATGTTTCGCATATGTGGATCACTTCCTCCTCTTTGTCACTGAGGTTTTCTGCATGTCTCAACCACTTCCTCACTGCTTGTTGTTGCCTTCTAGCTACCAACAATTTTTGTACATGCCACTTCATTTCCGCTTCAAAGGCCATTCATATGTCCATCTCACCTTTGTCTTATGTTGCATCTTCAATGATAGGTTTTCCATCCTTTCGCTTATCTCAATGAGATCCTTGTTAATTTCTTCTTTACTTTTCTTATGGTGGTCTCCTCTTCGACCACACTCATGGACTTCAGTAGCCATCTCTTTTGTCTTCATCCCTCCTGGCTATCTACCATTTGCTACACACCTTGCAACAATATTTACAGAGAATCAATACGTTGCTTGTCTTCACTTGTTGTCTACAAGTGAACTTTAGCTTATGATACCATTTGATGTCATCATATTATCTCTATTCACCTTCTCACCTTTTCCTACAATCCGCAAAAACAATCCAGCTCTTGATACTACTTGATGTAGTCAGACTATCTCCTTCACCTGAAATCTACAGACGAAATTTCATCTCTGATACCACTTGATGTAGACCCCCCTTCTCTCCTTGGAGTTGCCTAATCTCCTGGTCTAGGATCATTCAAATCAAGGATTCATATAGACTCTTCAGGCCATTTCATCTCACGACCCCGACTACTTGGATCTTGTCGGCATTTTTGATAACGCTTTCTCTTCTAAGATTTCATATTCACTCAGTCTGTTAAGGGTCCCATCCCTTCTACTCCATTCAAAGGGTTCTTGTGGCCTTCTGGCTACCTCTCACTTAAAGCACACCTTACTGAGCTTCTTCTATATAGTGTTCAATAACTCTATGAGTATATTCCTCTAACACTCTTCTTCTTGAATTTGACAGAGAGTTCCCCTTATGCAGTATTGCACCTACTCGATGCCCACCTGGAAGAGTTCTACAGATTTCTCAGTGACTCTGTCTCTCTATGATTCCTCTGCACAGTTTCTCTTCTAAAGTATTCAACAACCTTTAAGTTTCCCCGAGTTGTTATTGTTCTAGTGTGCCCTCCTGGCACATTCTTTTCTGACTCCTCATAATTTAGATGCACACTCCTTGCGCTAGCTATAGAACCCTTGATTTTCTATTGTGCACTCCTTGCACAAACTAAGAACCCAAAAAAATATTTCAAACTCAACAAATATAGGGAAATATGTCTTCCTACTACAGATGAAATCTATCATACATCTACAACATACATAAAAATGCACAGATAACATTCATCAGATACACATAACCACACAGAAAGTTCATATGCAAGAAAAAGTGCTTTCTTTCTATTAAGATGAACGTCTGATTACAATATGTGTAGGTCAGACTGTAACAAAGTCTCAACTCTCTCAATCTCTCTCAAAGAGCTATTCTATCTCTTGTCCCCTTATCTAGGGATTTCTAGCTAACTTGCAGCTACCTCCTATTCAGTAACAATACTCCTCCAACCACCTCATTTGGGCATGCCATGCATCTATATATACAGGAAGATTCCTAGGGTTCCCTCTGAATACCTCTCCTATCGAAGTAACAAATAACAAATACTCAAGCTATGTCACATTCAATACTAAGAGTGAAACTCTCACACCTCTCGCGATCATTCAGTTTTCGAGCATTTCGCTCTTCTTCAATCATCCGTTCAAAATGAATCTACCAAAAAAACACCATCTTTTAGATTCCAATTAATTTGAAAAGGCATGCTATGGCATTGAGTTGTCCCTCCACGTGGGATTCGATGAAAATGCTCCTGCATCACAATCTATCTGATAACCAACCGAACGACCATGCAATTATTAATATATGGTTGGAAGACGTGCACCCATGTGAGCAGTATTATTTAATTATTAATTTGTATCATCAGAGTGAGTTGAATACTATCGTCAGGAGTTACCATTGGAAATTAAATTAACCAAGACTTACCAACCCTTTTGACGACCAAATACCCCGACGACCATGCATTTGATATATTTTCTTCGGAAGGTTAATTTAATAACTATTATTGGAAAACATGCACCTATGTTGGCACTGAGGCAGACCCAGGGTTCAATGCTACAACATTGCACCAATAAAATCCTAACTACCAACCCTTTAAAAAACACCTACAAAGCAGATGAAGTCTCACTCGAGGTAGAGTCAGGGATGGTTGTAGGACTCAAGTGTCTGTAACCTTAGCTGGGACACAAATATGTGATTATAATACTTAATAGAGAACTTAGCACCATTATTTTATCATTATTTACCCATGATCTACTTCACAGATAAAATAGATAATCACAGCATTCACTTAGATCTATTGTATTTAAGCACTTAGCATAAAGAAATGGATCAGATCTAGCAGATTCAAGCACTAAGCACATTCACCTATATCAGATCTAACATCCAGATTCATCATAAGCACAAAGCATAAATAGATCTATCTATCTATCTAGATCAAGCACTTAGCAAATAACACATAAACACATCAGAACATTGCACAGAGAAGAATAATATAGTATTTATGTGGTTCACCCCCACCCTGGGGATACGTCAACCAACTATTCTTTTGCACCCTACTCCACATAGGACAGGAGATCTGCATGCACCTTGCTAGCTCCTTCCTCCCCGAGCTAGGTCTAGCACAAAGCCTTTCACAGTCTGTACACAAAGCACTACATATGACTTTCACTCAGCTCTATAAGCTTCACACAATATGCACAAAGCATTTTAAAATCCACACTCACACTTAACACTTCCAATCACATAGATTGAACTAGTAGTGCTCAACTTGCTTCACCTAGCTACTAATTTATACATTAAAAAATAGACCTAAACATGGGTAAACCCATGGGCCGACATCCCATTCCCATTAAATAATACCAAATCCCAAAATAGACCCAAAAAGGGCCTATATTCCTTGATCTCTGCTTCATTTTGCGCTCCATCTTCAACAGGCTATCGAAGTCCCAAAATAGGTCAACATGACCAAGAATCTCCCAAAACTTGGTCAAGGGCCAACAGACCCCCAACACTCACTTGTGACTCATCTTGAGTGACTCTGGTCTGACTAGTTCTGCTTCAAATGCCTCGAGCTTGGCTCACACTACTTCGACTTGCTATTGTGCTATGGCCTCTTGTTCAACAAACTCTTGCCAAGATGACTACATCGTTCACTGGTCTTTCCAGGCACTATTCAATTGCATTAAAAACGTACTCTAGCTCTACTCCTTGGCCTTCTACTTATGTAAACAATTGATAGGCCTTGTCTTGTATGGGTTGGAGCCTCTGAGTTACTTTCATAACTTTGCTCTGGATAGTATGGATTTTTTGATGGGTGGTTCATTCTTTCCACAGCTAACAGGGAATTCAGCTGTGCATGTATCTTTTGTGCTTGATACTTTTCCTCTTGGAGCTGGGACTCTAGTGCCTTCAATTATGGGTTCTCTATGAGTTGTTAATAGGTTTGGGTACTGCGATCGGTAAGTTTCTTTCATTCTAGAGTAAGATCCTTTATCCTTTCAAGTGCTCTCTAGGCGGTTTCTTCTCTTTGGTCCCTTACATCTTGTGGGGTCTCGAGTACAGTGTGTATCTCTAGATCTATGATGCATTGCTGCAGCTACTAGATCACTTCTTCAAGTTGTGCTACTTGATGTTTAACTCGATCTTCCTCCTTTAATTCTAAGAATGTCACAGAGTGAAGTGATCTGTTGACCACTTCCTTTACTTGGAGTTGCTCCGTGAGCAAATGTTCCTTTTCTTGCTATAACTGTGCTTTTTCTTCATCAAACTTCACTTGGAGAGAAAGGTTTTCCTATTCTACAAAACTGTGATGCTCTACGAGTACTCCCTATACTTGTGCAAAATCCTAAGTGGCTTTTTCTATTTCTTCTTCCACTCATCGAAGACAAGCTTCAACTGTATCACCTAGGTAGTGGAGTTGAGTTATCTCATCTCCCAATTCTATTTCTCCGGGCGCAGTGGAGACTGCTTAGCTGGACTATCAGGCTTGTTGTACCCGTCAGAGTTCAGTCTCAATTCAATCATACATCTCTTCTTTCTTTTCTTCTTGTTTCTCTGTTATTTCCAATGAAGCATCTTGCAGGGATGCTATGAGGAAGTCAAAGTCATCGGAGGTGAGGATGGTATTCATATTGGTCATAGTAGCCTTCAATTTCTTCCAGGAGGAAGGTTTCAGAGGTGAAACTTTCCTCTTCTTCAAGGGGTCAACCTCATATCCATACTTCTATTCAATTTCTTTGTCATTCAAATATTCTCCATAACCTCCTTACTCTGGTGATATGGAAGCAGTCTTCACGAATGCGTTGTCTATCTCTTATACCTCTTCGGTCTTCTTTGTTCTACTAGGTTTGGGTGTATACTGCACAGTTTCTGGGTTGTCGATGTCAGATATCTCCGTAGGGTCTGTTGGAATAAGGAGGTGAGTCGACCATTCCATTGTGATCTCCTCCAAATCTTCCTCCATCATCTTATAATAGGATTGAAGTTGGTGCTTGTGTTCATCGACACACGTTGTGATGTAAATAAAATGTTGATCTGCGTTGAACTTTATCAAAGGCCTAAACTAGTGTAGAGTGTTTGGAGTCATTTGAGGCTCATACTGTATGGGTATCTTCAGTTGATTGTAGTAGGTATGAAAAAAAACATTTGACTACCACTGTTTATTCATGTCACTTGAGTAAAACAGTGTACTTAACTTCCTGGCCAATGGTTCAAAAGGATCGGTGTCCGGGAATTTCATACCTTCCGACACCTCCCAGGAAATAAAAGCTATAAGGATCAAGATCTAGCTAAAATGAAATTCATATCCTTGATCTTTTGCTTCTCCGTAGTCGAGTTCCAACTGGTTCACCAAGTACTTTGCCCAGATCATCTGAAGGACTTCTGCACACTTCCTGATGAGGTCGACTATAAAACCTATGGCTTGGGTAGGGTAGTTATTTTTTTCTAACTTCCCTGTAATCAATTGATAGGTGAGGTGCATTGTGCCACTCTGGATAGAAGCTACCTTGTAGCCTTGCGTTCCCTTCTTGACATCGCCACAAGTATCCTTGATCTTTTATGCTAGAGCATGATCCATGGATTTTCTGGGGTAAAACATATGTGGATCAGGTCCTTGCATATTCAAGCCCATGATCTGATTGATCAATGTCAGATCAACCATTATACGACAGTTTATCCACAAATAACCACCATGGTAACAATACAACAACAACTTGACACATGGATTCACCTCCTGGTGTCTTCCAAAGTGGGGAATCTTTATGAAGTTCAACAAGGTGGACTACATGAGGTTCATATTCCATGATTGGGGAATTATCTTTAAATTCTTCCCTTTAGTTCTGGTCAGATACTTATGTGGGCCTCTCATGTTATATACTTTGCGATATTCGAGGTTGAAGTGGCTAAACTTCAACGCTGCTATCTTATCTTGGTCTTCTTGAACTACGTGTATCCCCTTTGGAAGGTACGTCGTAACCAAGGTGTATTCGAAATCTTTGGGCACACTGTCTTGATTTACTATGCCACTTAGAGGTGGAATATAGGCAGGTAATATACTTGGGATCAATTTGGCATTCGCTAGATGATCCATGTTCTTGGTTCTCTTTTCATTAGATGTTTGGGATGGCCTGGCTCCACGAGCAGTGGACGGAGAGGTTGGAAGTCCTCTCGTTGATGATGCTTATACACTTGTATACATCGACATGAATCTTTTAGTCACAAGGTTGATCAAAACTTATTCAACAAATTTCTCTACAACACTCAACTCGTCCGACATACACACTCAGGGTTAACAATCTCAGTTTCGGGGAGTAAATTAGACACAGTAAAACAATAGATAGCAAGAGTGTGATGATCATTGTATCAAATCAATTTAGTCTGCGAGCTTCAAACTCTTAGTTGGCAAAAGTGTTCTTGGTGCATGGCGCAATGGGATAAATAGTTAACTCAGAAACGGGTCTCTTGCAATGGGTATGAAGCCTTCGTTAACTCTATTATGTCATTATGGCATAGTCCCAATGGTTAGATGGAGAGTTATCTGTCCCTAAATGTATTTCTAACCATCCAGAGCATTGGTATAACAATTATAATTTCCCCAACAACTATATTTTTTCGTCATGGTGAAGTGCCATGTGTCGTTGTTCTGATATCCCGGGGAAGCTCCAATTTTCCAAATTTTCCTTCTGCGAGGTTCCCTCTGGAGCCTTCTGCAACTTGTCGATCTTATCTCTCTTCTTACTTATCTTTCTAGCCTTCTTCCCAATGATCTTTGTCTTAGCATGCATTTTTACATTCCGATTCGTATCTTATTTTGGCATAGTTTTTTCGCACTATTGATATTATTTCCTAAGATTCGAGGGTGATCCTTCTTCTTTATCTGGACTAGGTACTTCAATATTCTGTGGGTCTCTAGTGTTCTTGAAACTTCGACATCTAGGTCTCCAGTGCTAAATAGCTCTGATATGTTCTTTTGTTCTTCAATCAAGTGTGTGATCCTTCTTGTCATGAATTCTTTTAACTCTTGCTTCTGCTGTTCTAAAACTTCTTCTTCTTCTTGCCTTCTAGCCTGATCTCTTTCAATACAAGGTTTCCCTAGTAGCATGGTAAATGGGACACTATTCTCAATAAATTTAATAATCTCAAAATCTTCCTCTGTTGAAGTTCCATTGGCATTCATAGGTATCCGGGTGAGCTTTCCACATAGATTTATTAGCTTTCCTTTGAATAGTCCTATTCCTCCTAATGAAGGAATCATAGTAGGCCTCCCTATATCCTCCCAAGTTCTCTCTATCATGATATTCACCTCTGTTTCCTCATCTAGAACACAGTCAATGTCAAAGTCTCCTATTCTTTCTTCAAGGCATTCTTTTTCTTTAAAGATATATGATAATATGACATTTTGGTGGTCATTCAAGGTTTCTTTCATCTATAGCAATACTTTCTCAGTTTCTTTCTGAGATTCTTTCATAATCTTAGTTTTTGGATCGATCTTAGGGTTTTCTTGTCTCATGTTCATTTCTTCAAGCTTATCAATCATTCTAGGACAATCCAATACTTCATGGTCCATAGCTTTACAACAAAGAAAACTAGGTCTTCTCCTAGGGCATTCCTTAGCAAGATGTCCTGATTTTCTGCAACTGTAACAGAGGGTTAATCCTCTCTTTCTTTTAAATGATCCCCAACCTTTCCTATAATACATGCTAGGATCATAGTGGTTGGTCTGAAAAAACTTCTTTCTAGGATCCTACATCCACTTATTACTCCAAACATTCTTTCTATGCATAGGTATAACATATTTTTCACTATTCTTATCAAATCTACTCATATCAAATATTGTTTCATCTATTAATACCCTAGTTTTCAAGCTAGGATAGAATCTATCAAACATACCTAGATCCATACTTTAGAAACAAAAAAAAGAATTCCACTTATCTTACTTCCATAGAGCACAAAGCTTTCAGATATAGAAATTTTCACTATTCTTACCTTTATCAGAGAAAAAAGATTTAAGATCTTACCTCTTTTCTTGGCACAAATATTCACAAGTCAAGTAGAATGTTGCACACTAGGGCAATAGATCTATGCACGGAGATTTCACAATTTCAGGATGGATCTTTGCACAAATATTCTTGTTCCACAGTTCCCAGTAGTCACAGTTTTAGGTCCCGACAAAAGATCCATGTGTTGGCATAGAGGCTAACCCAGGCATCAACACTACAACAACGCACCAACAAAACCCTAACTACTGACCCTTTCAGTAACACCTGCGAAGCATATGAGTCTCACCCGAGGTAGAGGTAGGGCTAGTTATAGGACTCAGGTGTCTGCAACCTTAGCTGGGACACAGATCTATGATTATAATACTTAATAGAGAACTTAGCACCATTAGTTCATCATTATTTACCGTTATTTACAAAAACCCTACTTCTCATAGGATAGGAGATCTGCGCGCACCTCACCAAATCCTCATTCCTCGAGCTAGGTATAGCACAAAGCCTTTCATAGTCTATACACAAAGTACTACAAATAACTTGCACTCAGCTCTCAAAGCTTCACACAGTATACACAAATCCTTTTACAATCCACACTTGCACTTAGAATTTCCAATCACATAGATCGAACTAGTATCACTCAACTCACTTCACCTATATACTTATTTATACATTACAAAATAGGCCTAAACATGGGTTAACCCATGGTTCGACATCCCATTCCCATTACATAATCCCAAATCCCAAAAAGTACCCCCATAATTCTTGCTAGAGTGGTTCCTTAAGTCTCTACATCCTTATATTTCAAAGGATGTTTCTACATCTAGGGTTACATCTAAGGAATAAGCGATTTGCAAAGCCCAACAATTAGATATTATATATGCTTAGTCTGGGATCTTATACGAGATTGTTTCAGAGGCCCTGACATCAAACTATGACCCGATACAAAATCTTGGGCCTCATGCCAATGGTATTGTAGGCTCTTCCAATGTGAAATTTGCGAACTTGGTGACAAGACAATTGAAAGAGTTGTCTCTAAACTATTTTTTATGAAGGCCACCTTTTTCTATGTCCTCCACTCCCACTCAGTCAAAAAATGTACATTCTATGTAGTCATCGACCAACCTGAATGGTAACCAACAACGAGGAGGGAATAAAAAGAAAGGACATGGTAACAATTTTAAGGGTGGGAAGAAGAGTAATAAACCCAAGGACAATGATAACAATGAGAAGTTGAATAATAATGTTGGTGAGGGAAAGAAATAAAGGAAAAAGGTAAAGTTTCCCTACAAGATTTGTACAAACGATCACCTTACCCACTTATGCCCCAAACTTGTGGAAGCTACGAGGAATTTATCTCTACCGCCTGTTGTGTTGACTAATCCTTTTCCACATAATCAACACATGGCCTAGATCTCCTCAAATGCTGGAAATGAAGAGAGTGGGAGTCAAAATGCACCAATGCAATATGGTGATCATCTATGCATCAATATGGTTAAATTTGAGGTTAATATAGACACCCAGTCTTGCGATTATAGCTCTTCATAGACTGTACCTTGTATAGAGTCTACCCCTCCTATGGAGACTCCTTTACAGATCAAAAAACCAGAGACATGTCCTCGTATTCTGAAAGGAATACTCAAGAGATTTGCCCATAATCCTAATTCTAGAGCCACCCATAATTACTCTATTATTGAGGATCTGGGTCAAACCCCTTGTGCAATGTCGACTCCGGAGGTACTCCAGACATGGCCTTCACATAGGAATGTCATGTTATCTGCATTAGGAGATCTATATCCCTATGGCTCTAAAGTTATCAAGTTTGACATCACAGATGTGAAGCCTCTCTTGCCTTACCATGTGGCATTCCAAATCCACGTGGGTTACTCAAAGTACACTACTAAAAGCATTCCTTCCACCCTCACGGTATTGTTCCTACCTTCCCAGTCTATTTAGGTGGGAAGAAGGAAGAGGTGGATGTCAAGGTGTTTGATGCACCCCTTGACTATAACGTGTTACTAGGACAGAATTGGACTTATGCTATGACTGCAATCATATCATCCATATTCCAAACTCTTTTCTTTCCTCATGATGGGAAGATCATGACAATGGACTAGTTGTCCTTTGCGTATGATAGCCCCAATGCATCAGTTAGACTATCGATCCCCGTGATCGACAATTTTTATCCAGTGACTGAGAATATCAGTGTTGGAATGTATTAATCCCTTATGGGTACCTTTGAATTCATGGCATTGGTTCATCATATATACTCCATGTCTAGTAGGTCTACCTCATCAAAGAGGTTTTCTCATTTATGCACTTTGTATTTTAACGATCCTTGGACCCTACCTTCCTCGACCGTGTCTTGTGAAGGTCAGTCACATACTGGAATGTCCATGCCACTATCGGTAGCAGAGATGGTGTATCATGATGTTCTTAACTCTTCTGTCGATCTGGATCCTATTACATTGCAGACGAATGAGGAGGACATTTTCTCAAACCTGTGTGGGCCACTTCATTGTCTTGTTCACATGACTACCTCAATGATAATTTACCTTCATATGAAGCTATCATATATGCCATGAATGGTTTCGAAAGGCCATGGGATGATATTCACAATTTCTCTTATTTTCTCCCAGAACATGGTAGAATCGAACAAGATAATTTTAGATATACCTTGAGCAAGATAGTTAGTCACATTGTAGTTCCACTTGATATGCACAAAAATTATGCCAAAGAAAACATGGCGAGTATCTCTCCCACCATCACAATCAATATCTCTCATATTCTTGGAAAGGTTTAAAATGTATACATCTGTGAAGATTGTTCATCGGAAGAAATTATGATCTACACCGAGCTCTTCAAATAATTCCATGATGTATTCACTTGGTCATATGAAGATATGCCAGGAATCGACCCTCAAATTGTCAAACATGAGATTAAAACCTACTTGGATGTTAAGCATGTTTGAAAACGAATTAGAGCTATCAATCCTAGGAAGGCCCCTGTTATTAAAGAAGAGGTAGAAAAACTACTTAACATTGGCTTTATCTACCCATTTCCTTTGGCTAAATGGGTATCCAATCATGTTCCTGTGAATAAAAAGAAAGGAACCATCCACGTATGCATGGATTTTCATGACTTGAATAAGGAATGTCCCAAAGACAACTTCTTGATGCCCTTCATTGATCAGATTCTCGATGAATGTGTGGGAAGAGAAATGTTTTCTCTTATGGACAAATTTTCAAGGTATAACCAAATTAGGATTAAGCCTGAGGAACAACATAAGACAACATTTATTTTTCCTTGGGGTATATTTTCATACCATAAAATTCCTTTCGGCCTTAAGAACACCGTAGTAACCTTCCAACATGCTATGACCTTCACATTTCACGATCTCAAGCATATGTCGAAGCCTATCTCGACGATCTCGTTGCTCACTCCCATAAGAGAGTGGATCACTCTAAACACCTTTGACTACTTTTTTAAATATGTCGCCATTATCACATTCATTTGAACCCTCATAAATGCATCTTTTGCATAAGGTCAGGTCAAATTTTAGGATTTTAGTCTCTAAGACTGGGATCATGGTAGATCCATTAAAGGTTGAGGCAATACATCCATTTCCTCCCCCATGCACTATTTGTCAAATTCAATGTTTACAGGGGAAAGATAACTTTTTACAATGGTTTATAGTGAAATATGTCAATATTACTAAGGTTTTCATGTGTCTCTTACATAAGGAAACTCCTTTTATCTAGGATGAGTGAGCCCAAGAATCCTTCGATGCTTTGAAGAAATCCTTAGTATCGATGCCTCTGCTGAAGTATTCGAACTACAACATAGATTAATTTCTTTATGTCTTCGAAATATGGTAGAGAAATCCAAAGAGATGATTGGTATGGTGTTGGTTAAGGAGGATGAAAAGATCTGTGAGCACATCATTTACTATCTTAGTTGAAACTTACTCGGCCCTGAACTCAAATATTCTCATGTTGAAAAACTATATTTGGCTGTCGTTCATGTAGTTCAATGATTACGACACTATATATTTCTTTGAAAAACTACCATGGTTGCCGATGTCAATCCTTTTCAATACCTCCTTACTAGGTGTATCATAGGGGGAAATACAATAAATGGATTGTCATTTTACAAGAATTTGATCTTGACTTCGCTTCTGCGAAATCCAAAAAATCGCTAGTTTTTGTAGAGTTAATATCTGACTTCCTTTGATCAGATGAGGATGTTATTCATGTTGATTCATTTTCATATGAACACATTTTCCTTGTCTCATCGTCATACCCCTGGTATGTATATATTGTTGTCTATCTTGAAACTTTGAAGTTCCCTCAGCATCTCTCGAGAGATGACCGACGATGTATATGATACCAAGATAAGAACTACTTTATCATAGGTGATACTTTGTATCACCGAGGAGTATACAATATATTTCATCATAGCTTGAATCAAGAATAAGTTGAGTATATTTTAAACTACTTCCACAATGGGGCTTGTAGTGTCATCTATCTAGGATTGCGACAACTGAAAAAAATTTGTAGGCCGATTATTTTTAATGATTGTGTCAAAGAGGTTAAGAAGTGTCACCCCTACCAGGTGTTCACTTGGAAAATGTGCTCACATCCAACCCCTCTCTCTCACATCCAACCCCTCTCTATCCATCCACTACCATCGGTCCCTTCACCAAGTGGGGGGTGGATTTTGTGGATTGCAGCCCAACTTTGGCTGGGGGGGAATCAACACATTATCGTGGCTGTAGATTAGTTTACTAAGTGGGTTGATGCCATGCCCATAATTAAATCCAATTGTAATAATATTGTTTTCTTCATGTTCAATCAAATTATAGCTAGGTTCATAATCCCGAGTGAGATTGTCACTGATCATGGTAGTCACTTTCAGAATGAAATGATGAAAGAATTAGCATCAAAACTGAGGTTTAGACATGGTCATTATTCCCCTTACTACCCCTAGGAAAATTGAAAAGTAGAGGTCGTGAACAAGTCTCTCAATACCATTTTGTAGAAAACTATCAGCCAGAGAAAATATGACTGGCGTATCATGCTTTATCTAGCACTTTGGGCGTACCGAACCTTGGTTAAGACTTCCACCAATTTTTATCCTTTCTAGTTAGTGCACGGTGTGGAGTCGATCCTACCTATTTAATGTGAAATCCATTCTCTTAGATTGGAAGTTGCGCTCCTACATGATATTTTCGATCTCGAACAATGTTTCATACACCTAGAGAGTCTAGATGAGCAACGTCAAGACACCTCCATGAATATCGAAGAAAATAAAAGAGGCATCAAGGTATAATATGATAAGTCTGTTTATCCTTGATAGTACACTGAGGGTGACTTGATCCTTCTATATGACCAAGACAAAGAACAACTGGGGGTAGAAAAGTTCAAACCCATGTGGCACGGTCCCTATATCGTGTGACGTGTCTTAGAAAAAGGGGCCTATGAATTAGAATATTATGAAAGGAACATGCTAGTTGAGCCCAGGAATGGGCTCTATCTGAAAATATATTATTCTTGAGCACCAATCTTGGGAGTAACTCTTTGTATACTAATGCATTTTAGTGTATAAATTTTTTCTCTCTTTCTTATTTCATCTTGCTTATCAAGTTTTCCATTGGTAGGTAGATTTGAATGGATTCTTTAGTCTACTCAGGATTCATAGACAAGGCTAGTCATCATACACATAACATGGCTTTTGTCTCTTGGTTTTTTTACTCACCCAAGGGTCTACTGGTGTCTTCAAGTGGCATTTTCCCAGGACCATCAATGAATAATGAGGTCGAATATAGCGTCGTTATAGAACTTTTGCGTGATGCCATTTCACATAGTATTCACTTTTTAGAAGTTCGCCTGGACTCCCAGTTAGTAGTATGTCAGTTGAATGATAGTTACCATGTGCGTGACCCAAATCTACTCCGACGATTCTTATGGATACAAATTTTGGAACGACATTTTGTTTTTATTACTTATCATCACATACCTAGAAGTTCTAATTATGTATCCGATGCATATGGAAATTTTGTTTTAGATTGGAATTTGTCACATAACTATAGAAAAGAAAACACTTTCATCAATGTACACATTGTAATATAAATAAATCTGAAGATCAATGTTTTTATATATTTTATCTCTCCAAAAAAATATGATGTTATTGTAAAAGATCGGGGATGAGACCCTCAAAATACATATATGGTTGATCATATAATAATCATGACATCTACACCTGTGGTGCCAGATGTGTGTCATGATAGTATGCTATGGAATTTGTGAGATGCCAAAAGAGTCTTACCCAAGTGCGGGGCACACCTACCACATGTCATTGCATCACCTTTGGAAGATCCTCTACCTGGGCCATGGGAATCCTTTGTGTCAAATGAGACCTTTGTGTCAAATGAGACAGGTTGCATTGCATGTTTTGAAGAACTCTATCATCATCCTCTTGTGTTGGCTCATCCCCCTAGTGCCTCCTCCAGTGTCGTGCAAGTCTGTGCGGTCTTCGTGGACCCATGTCTGTGTCACATATACATTTAGTTAGTACTTGACATCATCCAAAAATGTTTTTGTTTTCTTATACAAAAATACAAAAAAAATGAAATATTCAAAAACTTTGGCATACCTATGTCTCCGTAGGAGGATCCTAGTGGTAACGGCATGTTCAGATATCCTCTGAATTTAATGCCTGCATAAGGGTATTTCTTGAGAGTCATCACCTTCTAACTCCACCAGAATAAAAACTCGTCATTGTAGGGTGTTGGAACCCTACCACCTTCCTTCCTCCTCATCACTTCAGTCCACCATGCCATGGTTGGATCATGAGGTCCATATGGACAATATAAACTTTATGGATCGGTCCTGGAACCTACTCGAAGAAAAAACTACATAGGATAGAGATGAACCTGAAGTTCCTCTTTCTACCCAGTTTGTACTCTGTCAGTTGGCTCTTCATGTTGGCCTGCAGTGAGGTGCACCATTAATAAACCATGGGTCGCAAGAACTCTATTGAATAGAATATAAGTGGCCTCGATTTCTAGTGTAAAGAGGTTGACTCTATGATCCATGTTAACACTAGGAAAATAATATTGAGACATAGATTATTGATCGTTGTAATCGAGAGTTGGCTCCATACCTTCTTGGTCCCTGCAATGAAATGAGTGGTTATGTAATCCTCTATTTTCATGCCACTCCAAGCTCCTCAAGCTTTGAGGTTGACCACCTCACCCAGACATGACAATACTGTCAAGAATTATATGTCCTCAACTTTGATCCTCAATGGTTGTCCAAAAATGTTGAAGGTTTAAGTATCTGAATCATGGTAGTTCACTAGCAGCTGAAGCAGTATCACTTGAGCCCTCATACCTTCTTTCTACAACTAGAAGTGTCATTATTGAATGGTAGAGACTTACCAATCATGGGTACCCTAGTTAGATCCTCTATGCCATTTGATTCCTATTGGGCTCTAAATATGTCTAAAAAAAACCTTAGTTTCATATTAATTTATCAACCCGAGGATTTGTCTTTTATTTCAAGAATATCAACAAAGTTTATGTAGATAGTTGTAGAGGCTAAAATTGTGTAGTTAAATCAAATCCGAGTTTATCAACAATCAGGTTCCTCACACATTCATTAAAACTCTGAAACTAAGATCTTACTTCACAGAATTGAAATATGATGTATAACATGCTTGTGAATTAAAGGCATTAAATGAATCATTGAATTGATCTAATTAAGAGACAGTAATTGAATATATGAAAATCTTGATAAGCTGATCTATCGATGATTATTTAACCTGCTGGAAAGAAATAGCTAAGTACTATAAATTAAGAAGGAACAACAAATGCATAATTTAAGCAAAAGGAACAACAAATGTTAATTTAAGTGAAAGGAAAAATGCATGTGAAAATGAGAGGAACTATCGAGCAGTAAACTACAGTAATGGGAATTGGAACAACAATCAATAACATTTCAAATGAAGCACCTATCTTTTGTAAGGAAACAACATAAAATCATTAACACACTCATGTGTTTATCTTAATTATTGCAAAAGAGATTTAAATCACAGAACGTAAATGAAACTGATACAATTATAGATTGAGGCAGTAAATCCTTTAGACTAGGCCCTCAATCCTTAGAAGAACTGCTACTAGAAACTCAATATCCAAAAATGATGAAAACACTCAAAGCTTCTATTAATTCCATAACTGGTACAACATTTACAAAAACTGCTTGTATAGAGAAATTCCGAGTTCTAAATGCTTGGATAAAATTATTACATGATCCTTCCAGGATTCATTACCAATAACCTCTATATATTGCAATGATATGGGTAAATTAAGCTATCCCAAGGATTGAGAGATCCTCAAGATTTCTTTTACTACTTATAAAGTTTACAAAATAGAGAATCAATCTTCCTTCAAACCGCTTTGCACCTAATGTCTTCAACCTCCAAAAGCATACACATCTTCAAAATCTCCTTAGTTATATTGGGTTTGACAATATCTATCCATTCCTGTAATAAAATCAAAC
Organism: Picea abies; assembly: GCA_900067695.1. NCBI lineage: Eukaryota > Viridiplantae > Streptophyta > Pinopsida > Pinales > Pinaceae > Picea > Picea abies. The sequence continues at coordinate 1,170 of CBVK0103011881.1, read as the reverse complement.
AATTCTAACTGAATGTTAGAGTTTATCCAATTTTACTCAATAATATTTCTAGAAGACATATTAATCATTTCCTATCCTAATTATTCCTGATTAACAAAAAAGTCAATCAAGATCGCATCATAAACCATGGGAATAAGGAGGATATTTGTACCTTTTTCTCAGCCCAACATACCCCCCAACTTACCTTCTTGCATGTTCTCATGTAAGAAAAGATATTACATGTAAATAAGTTATGTTAAAGGAAGGAGAGGTCTGTTCTCTAGGTCTTCTAAACCCATTCATTCTTTTGAGGTCTTCAAAGGAAGCCTCTTCTATCTTCCTATTAATATGATAATCACTCTGGTATCCTTCAGGAGGGTACCAAATAATAGGAGGATCATATTTTCACCCAATCCAGGCAGGTCCTTCATCTAGGATCATCATGGCATACCTTTCTGTAACATTCCCCCAGCCAACCATAGGCCAGGGTGCACCACTTCCAATGAAACCACTCATGCTCTGACACTAGTTGGTAACATTCCCAGCCTTAACAGGCATGGACATGCTACTCTAGGGAAAAATTCATTCCCTTACTATGGAACATATGGTAACATATTGTTATCAGACTAATCGGTAGGTGCGGACACTAACAGATCTCCCTAGATCCACCTGGATCTAGAACAAAACAGGACAGAACATGATGCTTTCCTTAAGTTTTAAGTATTGAATTTACTAACTAATGAGGGATGAGTGACATACCATTTCAATGTCACTTCCTCTCGCCATCGCCATCCTATCTCCATTCCAACGCTCATACAATGATGATCCTACAAAAGAACGCAACCAACCAAAGTGATAGTAATAGCATAAACTCAATATAAACCTGTGTATGTGATCAAGGAATCATACAATAAAACAAAACAAGATTTATAGGAAAGAATCATATTACTGTATCATATTAAATGTGAAAGAGATATTACAACCATGGCCTTGATGTCGTAAGGTCCCTTCCAACTATCCTTTGTTCCCCACACACTTTCACTCCAAGAATTCTGAGAGCATAGATCTGATAATATTCACAATCTATCTTGACAAAGGCAAATCTCAAAGCCACTCCAACCAAGCTAATAATTCCAAGCCAACCAAAGCTAACAAGCTCAAGAACTAGCTTAAGAACCCCTTCTCCATGAG
>CBVK0103006786.1:0-10935 GCA_900067695.1 Picea abies | reverse complement strand
GGGTAGGGGCCCCTTGGGTAACAGATCGGGCCTTTGGGGCGACTCACAGGGTCTAGGATGCAACGCACCAAAAGGGAAGCCCCGTGGCCAGGGCTTAGGGGGCGATGTGCTCTCAAGCGATCGACTCTCAACTCACATGGTCCTACACATTAATTTAATTTAATTTTATATCATGCGTTATTTCAATTTATTTCAATTTAATTTAGTTAAATATAAACTTAATACCATATTTTAATTCTCTAATTTTAATCAATAATTCAAAATAAGTTATATAAAAAACATGACAAGCAAAATTATGCATGAGTTTCTCACATGGTTCTATATGTAAGAATTTAATTCCCAAATTTATTAGAAAGCTTATTCATTAAGGTTTATAAATTAAAAAATATATGTAAGAATTTAATTCCCAAATCTATTACAAACCTTATTCATTAATGTTTATAAATTAAAAAATATATTATTAAGAAAATAAAATAATAAAACTTTAAACTACTTAAAAAAATAAAAAATAAAAATGTATTTTTATAGTTTTTATAAATTTTTTTTTTTTGCAATAATGAGAAAAAATACATTATTAAAAAATATATTAAGACAATAAAATAATATAACTTTAAATTAATTAAAGAATATGAAATAAAAATAAAAAAAAGTATGAAATAAAAAATAAAAATCATTTTTATAAAATTTGTATGCTTTTTATAATATTATTTTTTTCATAAAAATTGGAATTTTTTTTATTAAAAAAAAGTTGTTATTAGAAAATGGTGTAACACAAAAGAGAGAAATTTAGTCACATTTAGGTAACAAAAAGATACATTTCTTCATCCAACAATTTCTTTTAGAACTTGCCTTAATCCAATATGAAAAGTTATGGTTTGTATATTGTAGTACAAATTACAACAATAATACTATGAAAAGTTATGGTTTGTATATTGTAGTACAAATTACAACAATAATACTATTATATAACATAACAAAACATTATGAAAAGTTATGGTTTGTATATTGTAGTACAAATTACAACAATAATACTATTATATAACATAACAAAACATTATAGAGATAAATAAAATAAACTATGAATTCCAACCATTCAAGTTCACGTGAGTTTTTATAGCTAAGTTTTTTGTGTGCATGTGCACATCAAGTTGATTCATAGGGTTGGCTACTTTTATTAGATCCTTTAGAGTTAGCTTTTATTAGATCCTTTAGAGTTGGGTTAGGAGTGTGTTGAGTATGTAAGATTTCATTGTTTACTCATGAGAAACCATTGAGGGAGGGATTGAGGTTGAGCGGGAATTGTGGTAAGATAAAATTACCTTTGTGGGAGGTGTAAGTGAATCACAATCTTCCTAATCAAGGATTTAAAAGGTTTTAGTTGAGAATCCAGTTGTAAATATTGTCAACGAGAGATCACTATGAAGGAAAACAATTATTTCTTTGTTTTTCTAAGTGTTAATAATTGTGATTTCAGTTTCATGGCACATTTATCCTTAAATTATTTCTCTAACCATATTTATCAATCACAATCCTATTTCTAATGGTTCCACCATATTTTGGAATTCATTACATCGTATTAAGCCTCAATAACTTCTTTCTCACATTGTTGGAGGCCTCATTGAGTGTCTCACAAATCACACATCACACAACATCTATGCCCACAATGATAGTGACCAATGGATATAGAAAAGAAAAAACCCTAACCCAAAATCCTTGGATTCAAAGAACCACCACAAATTATCACTGACACTTAGCCAGAGTTCCCCCAAGTGTTGTCTCAATTGCAATGATGCAATAGTCTATAGTGGAGTTGGACTAAAAAGAATAAGGCTATTCTAGAACCATCGACCCAATTAAGACCCATATACAAAATCCCACTAACCCCTCCTACTATTCATAAGTTTACACATCAATGGTATGGTATGATGAGGTATATAGGAGTCTTAACTTCATATCACTTTAGTGTTGTCTGTTTAGGAGCTTTGCTATAGTGTTTTTTTGGAACTTTGTTATAGGATGGATTCACCTTCATTAATATCGAATATTTCATGGGAGGGGTGTAAAGAATGGGATCCCCATTTACCATGGCATAACCTTTTCCTAAGCTCACTCCTAAGTTGACTTTGACATCGACCTCTCCATTTTGTGATCTTAAAAGTTGAAAGGATATTTTTGCAACAAACTAATTTAGGAGGATAATCCTTTACATGGAGATAGATAATTTGAAAATTTACAAATGAATTTGAAGAAACAAACAACAACCTAATGATAATTGAAGGGTCACCCATTAATATAATTACCTAGTGCACACCTTTTTCCTTTAACATTATGAGATCTTAAAAAATTGTTAAGGGATCCACCTCATTATTGGATGCATTCCCCAATCCCATGCATACTCTATTTATTTTGTCCATCGAGGTTGAAGATGACCTCCCCACCTTGCCATGCTTGCCACCCTTATATTTTATTATGTTATTTACATATAAATTAAAGTATGAACATATTTTATAAAATTATTAATATATTGATATATGTAAATGAAAAGAGAATATATAATATTTGTGATATTAAGAAAGTGGAAGATAGAAAACATTCTTAGAATGTCTTTCATATTAATTTGAGTAGGATTAGTTACACCAAATTGAATCTCTAATCATAATTTTCTTCAATAACATAATGAGACCATGTTATAACCCTAAATTGCACCACACATGCTTACCTGGCATCAGGCGTACCCATCAAGGATGGGCACAAACCAACTCCTACGTTAACGACACCGGCTTGAGGATTATTAATCATGGGAACCATGGATGCCAACAAAGTTTCCTTAATCTCCCTACGATATCACACATACACAGTGGAATTTCTCTGAAATTACTATAAACAAATTCAATTCCAGTATTAAACAAACAACCATCATAGTATTCTATTTAATTGAAAATAAACATACATACACAATAATAATAAACCACTTAGTAGAAATAATCACAACAACAAATTTGCACAATATATTAAATAGTTCAGCCAAACTCTCAAGCCTCCAATATAATTCAAAAAAACAATGCTCTAAAATTTATCACCCACTCACTCATCCACATACCTCTTCTACGAAAGCCAAATGAACTTTGTCCTTCACTTGTTTATAATTTGTACAGGTATTTGGGAATGAAATAATGGAACCACTCCAACTACCATTATTTGAATTGCTTGAGTCCTAGACCAATTGGTCTCCCAATAATTGATTTGCCATTCAAATTCTATGCTTCATAGTTTAATTTATTAGGAAATTTTAGAGTTGGTTTCTTCCATATTATCTACAACAAAGTTCATTTTGATCAACGTTTCAAACCCTTACCGAGATTCATCTTCAGGACAATTAGTCAATGATGAAGATATCAAAACTCTAGACAAGTGAACTTAAAATCTTGAAAGATACCGAAAAGATGATAAACCCTAAGAATGCATTGTCTAAACCCTAAACTACACAAAACTAAAAACTAAAGGAAGATAAAGTATAATGTAAATATTATATGTTGTATTAAATTAAATAATATAACTAGGGCAAATATACTATAGAGAATGATACCAAATAAACAATAACTAAATGTAATATCCTAATAATCTTAAATAATTAATTAGTATGTGCCATATGTATACTAGAGATATATAATAACTAAATACATATAGTGACTAAATATATAATTAGTATAGGTTATATATATATATATATATATATATATATATATATATATTGCACGTTGCAATGTTATGTACAAATTAATTTCTCTAAGATTATTTTTAGAAGACTAAGACTGATACTAAGTGCTTTCATAAAGAAAGAACAATTTGGTTTCCTTCACAATAGATAGATTCATGATGCAGTTGTCATTACACAAGAAGTGCTCTACTCTGTCAAAAAACATAATCTTAAGGCGACCATTCTAAAATTGGACCTCTCCACACCCTATGACCGTGTAAATTGAACCTTTCTGCGGCTGGCCCTACTCCAAATGGGCATGTGCTTAAAATCGGTTAATTGGATTATGGGGTTCGTTCAAAGTGCCTCCTTTTTTGTCCTTATCAACGGAGCCCCGTCTCATTTCTTCAAAGCATCTAGAGGTATCCGACAGGGTTGCCCCCTTTCTCCCTTCTTATTCCTGATTGTTGCAGAAGCACTTAGCATACTAATAAAAGAGGCCCAGTCTCAGAATCAGAATCAATGACTCATTTGTTATTTGTAGATGACATCTTTTGCAACTTTTTTGGTTCTCAGAGGAACTTGAATTCCTTCAAAACTATTTTAAACCTCTTTTGTAGCGCAACAAGAATAGAAGTAAACATGGAAAAATCAGGTCTAATTCTTAATCATTGAGCGACAATAGAAGAGTTCTCCATTGCCAACTCCTTTCCTGCCCAAAGGAAACCTTGTTTTGAAGGATTCAAGTACTTGGGCTTCAATTTAAAACCAAAGAATTATAGGAAAGAAGACTGGAGCTAGCTAATTAGAAAAATTGAGGCCCAAATAGCCATTTGGGTCAATAAACTCTTATTAAGAGGCAGAAGACTAGTGCTAATTAAAGTTGTCCTAAAAGGTATTCTCATTTATTGGAACTCTATAGCTGTAATCCCTAAAGGAATTCTACAACATATTCTCTGTATAAGATTTTTCTTTTTGTGGGCGAGACATAACTCTCCTGGAGCTACTCATCTGGCTAGTTGAAATTTAATCGCTCTACCTAAAGAAATGGGTGGATGGGGTTTAAAGAACATTCATCCTTTTGCTCGATCCCTAGAAGGAAGGAACCTCTGGAGACTAACCATAAGCAACTCTCTTTGGGTAAGATTCATGAAATCTAAATACTTTCCCACCTTATCCATTTTGGAGTGGTTTCGAGAGCCTCTAAAATATTCCAAAGGCTCAATTGTTTGGAAATCTCTTGCAGAAGCCTTCCCTCTAGTTGGTAATTGGACAGTCTGGCATATTGGTAATGGGGAAAAGGTGAGACTAGGGTAAGACCCATGGTTGGGATCCAAAAATAACTACAAACTCTCTCCTCCCCTACTCCTTTTTCTCAAAAATAAAAATCTTTGGTTCCTAAGTGATTTAAACATTGGTTTTCCCCAAATTCGAGGGAGATTGGGGTGGAAGAGCACAGTTTCTCTTGATCTCCCTGAAGCAATGAGAGATGAATGACACTCCTATATATCCATCTTATGCAAAATTTTTATATCCCTTGACAAAGACTCAAAAGACTCCCTTTGTTGGTCAAAAAACCCTCAGAACGACTCCTATTCGGTCAAATTGGGATACAAAGCTTGGCTAGAAGATAATATTGTGCTTCACCTGAAATGGTGGTGGAAGTACCTTTGGAAACTCAAAGCTCATCCTAGATGCAAATTAACGCTATGGCTTGCACTAAACAACAAATCGTTAACATGGGACAATTATCTTAGACGAGGATGGTGTGGTCCTAACAGATGTCCTCTTTGCAAAGAAAATCAAGAAACCATTACTCATCTCTTTATCTCTCGTTCTTATGTAGAGAAGGTTGTGCAGGATTTAAAATATCAGATGAAATCCAAGGCTAATTAGAACCAGGGCTTTGTACATGATTATTTCAGATCTTGGATCCAAGATAGATCAATCTCCTTGTATGCGGGTCTCTTGGGCATCATGATCTCCAACATCTAATGGGACATAAATAATGTTGTATTTAAAGACAAGTTTGTGCCACCTATGGTCACTACGACAATCTCACTCAATCAGGCCAAAGAGTTCAAGGTAGAACTAAGGGAAAGTAAAACCCGTACAGTGATCCCACCTCCCATTGATTACACCATCCCATGGGTCTTCTTCAACGGAGCTAGTCAAGGACACCCCCCAACCTGTGAAGTGGGGGTGGTTCTATTCATTAGTCACAACCATTATATTCACATTAGATATGCGCTAGGGGGTGGAACAAACAATAGAGAGAAACTTATAACACTATGGACCCTCCCGAAAACTGAAAAATATTTTTTTTGGTCAAAGCTACAAGTTTTCGGCGACTCCAAGTTGGTGATAGATTGGGAAATAGGTATTCATAAAATTCAAAACCCCATATTAGCCTCTTTGCTAAGAGATATCAAACTCACGTTTAGAGACTTTGAATGGATCTCCTTCAAGCACATTTTAAGGGAACTCAATTCAAAAGAAGATGAACTCTCAAAGGAAGCACTTTAGTTGCAAAAAGGAGCCTTTAGTTTTTATGAGTTTTTTTAAGGAAGAAAAACCGAAGCTACGGAGTTTCGTCTCTGAAGAAGTTTTACTTTTTGTAAGGCTGTAAATGTTTTTGGACAATTTGAACAAAGTGTAGTAGTTTTTTGAAAAAGCCTTTATAAACTTGTTTTGATATAGTCATATGTATAGACAGTATAATATACTACAAAAGCTTGTCACAAAAGAATATAACATATATATTCTCCTATAAATATAAAAGTTTTTTTTTTCATATGGCAAAAAAAATATATATTCTATATTTATATTAAATATAACTAAATGCTATGTGTTATATAATATTCACTTAACTAAGTAAAGTGTAATAACCTAAAATACATAAATACATAGTATATGTTATATGTATACTAAGTATATATACTATATAATATGCCAAGATTATAAAGCATATGCTTTATATAATGAGTAATAACTCAATATATTAAGTATATAGTAAGTAAAACCTAAAAATAATAAGCTCATGATAAAGATTGAAATTTATAGTATTCATTACAAACCTAAGAAAACCATCAAATACAATTAAAAAAAACCTTATAAATTTATGACGATCTTCATAAAAATAAAAGAGAAAAGAGGGAGAGATCATCACATCATAGCTCAAACTAGGTTCTCTAGGTTCCTTTGTTGATTTAACAAGGGGATCTAGCTTCTACTTACCTCTAGACCACCATCCCTATTCATGTTGTTTGGGTGCTTAATTATCTCAATGGCCTCTTTAAGCTATCATTTATAAAGGTGGTCTTTTTTTGTGAAGATTTTAGTGTCCTCAAGGCACACATGGTACTTGGTTTTGAGAGATTGTTTTGCCAAAGACAAGGTGTGAGTTCGCTCCTTCCTAATGTCTGCTTCATGTTCTTTGATCCTTACTTGTAATGATCATATGATTTCTCCAATGTAACACTTTCCACAAGAACATGAAATCGTGTAGATTCCCTTCCCTTGACAACATCAATAGGGTCTTTTACTAACCTCATTCTTTGTCTCACAATTATTATAGGTCTTGAACAAAGTTCTAATCTCTTTTCTTTTCAAAACTTTTGCAATCTTAACTATGACCCCCCAAATGTAGGGGATGTACGCTTTTATGGTGGAGGTTTGATTGTTTTGAGAATGAGACATTCTTTATTCTTTTTTCAAAGCTTTCTTCATGTCCTTATCTTTGTAGCCTATACTCCTAAAGACTTTGGTTAAGTGGTCTATTTCTTGTTTGAGATGCTCGTCATCAAAGATTCTTGTTTCCCTTGTGGCTAAGGTATTGAGGACCCCCATCTTCTATGAAGGGTGGTGGTGGGATTCAACGTGAAGGTAGTTGCCAGTGTGAGTTTTATCCCTAAATACCTTGTGTCCAAGAGTTCCATCATGTTTCCTTGTAATTTGAACATAGCCAGGTACTTCCATGGTCAAAGTAATCAATCCCTTGAAGTAGAATTTTTCCATTGGTTTATCGTTGTTCAATGGTTTGAAAGTGATCAAAACTATACGAGATGGGATGTGTGAGTTATAAGAGTGCATTGGATAATAAGACATTAGGATTTGTACAATAACCATTTCACATAGAAGATTCCAATGCCTCACATTGGTAGAAGTCTCCTTGCCTAACATGATTTAAACGACAATGCACTTTTTATGATGTTCATGCCTAGATTGTTGCCACACTTATAATTAGACTAAATATTTTTTTTTAATTATTATGAAGGATAACCTACCAAACCAAAGATGCTCTTGCATCAAAATCGCTTGTTGGAAAAATGTGAGCATCTTGCTCACAAAGTCACTTGATAAAACAACAATTGCTAAGTTGTCTTTTATTTCTTTTCTTCTTCCTTCTCAGCCACACTTTGTACCACTCATCATTCATTCTTCTCCATTTTACATCCTTCTTCTTCCTCTTTGTAACCTTTACCTTTTCAATTTTCCATTGTAAATGGGGCCTTATTTAATAATAACTAACACTGTGGACCAAGTCCACATTATATTAAATGGTCACCATAATTATTCTACTCTTATTTATAATGGGCCCATAGGACCCTATTACAACCCTAGGGGGGATCCCAACATCCATTATAAGTAATCTGTATCATTCATACATTCCATCTTTCCATATTCTTTACTTGGATTGTCATCAACACTACCACTATCATCTTTTCAACCACTTCTTGCAACTCGACTAGAGTCTACCAACTATTTCAAGTCTCATCAAATGGGTCTCATTATGTCAAACTAATTTCTTTCCATGGTTACTTATTTCCTCCCCATGACCCCCCCTCTTATTCACCATTACCAATGTCTCAACAAAGAACTTTTTTTACACTTTTGTTTTAGTGCAACCACTCCTCTACTACAAATATCTTCCTCTTGCTACTACTTTGCTACATCTTCATTCTCTCACATCAACTCTTCCTTTTATAATTGTTGCATATTTTCTTTGGTCCACTCCACTTTCTTCTCCTTTGCTACACATTCCACTTCACCTACAACAAAGTCACCACAATAAATATTATGATAATCAAACATTCCCATTTTCATATTTGAATCTACTATTACATTTGTGAAACATCATCTCATTGCAACTCCATTGTTTCAAGACCACTCTCTCTTGCAATACCAATTTATTTTGTAACACCTCTCATTGTTGCAACATCTCTTCATTGTAGCTCATGCCACTACTTGAATTCACTACACAAACTCCTTTATCTTAGCCTTTTCTTTGCAATATTCTACTACAAATATTTCATTTACACTCTCCTTTAACATGTTATCCACAACATGCACTTCACACACACTTTCCTCATTATTTTCCTCAACAACATGCACCCCATTTTCACAATCAATACTCTTTGCAACCACATTTAGGAGAATTTATTTGTATTTCTCCTTTCACTGCCCTTCTCTTATGATTTATCTTCATTCACACATTCTCAATTATCAAGGTCAGATGATAAGCCTCTTCTAATGATCACATATTAACCACAACTTAATTCCTTCTAATAGACACCTTCAATCCATCCACAAATTGCACAATATTTTCCTCACTATGTTGTACAAAACTAGCTCTCATTGCTACACTAGAAGTATTTTCAAAATATTCTTCTACACATCTATTCTTCCACTTCAATTTCTCTAATCTTTCCTTGATTATCAAAGTATAATCATAATTTACAAACTTACTTCTCAAATAGGTGACCATCTTTTCCCAAAATTCTAGATCTTGTCTTTTCCTTTTCCTTTTCTATCCCTCTTGAATTGTTTCCACCTATCATATGCTTAGTTTCTCAATATTTCACATGCAATTTTCACTTTCTAGGGGACTACACACACTCTCTCTACAATATTCCTTGCTAATTTGTTTTGTTCTTATGCAATTATATCTTCCTCTACCCAACAGTCTTCAATATTGGAGTTGTATATCCTCTTACAACATCTACCCAATCATCACATTATAGTTAGTTTAGATAACTCTACCCCACATCACTTCATTTCTATAATAATCTACACTTCTGTTTTCATTGTAATTGTTTCCTCATAGAATCCCCCCTCTTCTCATGGTAATAAGTCCTCCCAACTCTCCTCTTTTTCGCTATCACAATTGTACTTAGTGATACCAATGGATGCAATGAGGGCACAACCTCCCTATAATATCAAACACACAAACAATTTTCTCCACAATTGCTATAAACAAATTCAATTCTAAAAATAAACAATAACCACCACAATTTGGATCCCAAACCGATTGATCTCCCACTAATTGGTATACTTTAAATCCATTGATAAGCTTCTCAGTTTAATAAAAACTATAATTTGCAATTTCCCATCTCTCTAATTATAAAAAAGACAAGAGATGGAATAGGATTTGCACAACAAGTGTTTTAAAAAAAACATTATGATGACTCATGTTGCCATGAGTTGGAGTCTCCTATCTCTGACATAATATAAACAACGTAGTATTTTATATGATATTCATGGTGGAATTGTCGCCCTCCTTTAGAATTAATTTTTTAAAGATTATGTAGGGTATCCAACCGAACTAGAATCCCTGATTTTTTTTAAAGATTATGTAGGGTAGCTAACCGAACTACTCTATTAGTCAATAATAAAAAAATTATAAAATACACAATATGAAAAATTATAGATGACTAAAAACACTCTCTTAATTCCTTATCCATAAAGACATAAGATTTAATTTACAAAATAGTTTTAATAAAACATCAAAAGAAAGTAAGATATTTCATTCTCAAAATATTTAAGCATAAAACCAAATTCTTTAGGGTATTTCATTTTCCATCATAAGAAAAAAATGCCATAAATCAACTGCATTTATAAATTTGATAAACCAAAGTTGTTTTTATAGATGATCATCATATAAAATTAAAAAAATAATAATTAATTTAATTTGTTTTCTATAAAATATATTTTTAAAATAATTATTAAATATAATATTATTTTATTTTATTTCTATATTATTATATTTTTATTATTATACTAAAGTTTACACTTTCTTCATTTATGTTTTCATTGATATGAGTATCCTCCATTATATTAACTTTATATTAATTACGCTCAAAGGCGTATTGATCATGGACATATTTAATAGGTTTTTAGTGCTTAATGAGTTTTGTATGGACAAGATTAAATATTGATGGAATATTTTTAGTAGTCCC
>CBVK0103006777.1:0-12157 GCA_900067695.1 Picea abies | reverse complement strand
TGTCCTGTTGAGATCAATGACTGAGATTCCCCGTCGGAGTTTCGAGACTCAAAGGGTCTCAGCTCTCTCAATCTTTTAAACCCCGATGACTCTAATATCTCGATGACTCCTCCGGGACTCCTCCTCTGCTCGCCAGGACTTAAAATATGCACAACTTCCCGAGATCTAATGGCAGATGGGATTTTTTCGATCTTCTCTGTGAGATCCTGACCATTGACTTCCTTCTCAGCTATCTGCTATGAACGCTGGTCCTTCTGCTGCTGCATTTAGACATTTTGTGTGAAATCTGCAACCTAGGTGCTTCTGTGCCTAATGACAAAAATAATCGCTAACACAACCAATCCATTCCAATTAGGATATCACAATATCCTAATGGGATGATATTCATATCAACATCAGTACTCACTCCATTCAGATTTATTGGACAGCCTTTAACAATCTCATTGATTCTTATTTCCATCCACTATTTTAGGATCAATGTAATAATGGATTGCTCCTGAATCAATTAAAATATCAACATGTTGATTGATGATATTGCCTTCCACTTCTATCATATTGGATCGGTATTCTTCTTGTCGATCTTCTAAGGATACATATATTCTTGGAATACTTCTTCCCATGTCTTCTACTATTGTTGCCTCTTGGATGTTGTGCATGGTATTCATTTTGTCTTCTCTATGAGGAAAATACTTGTACATGTGATCTTCTTTGCATCCCAAACATTTGATTGGTGGTCTTCCCCTTTTTCCTAAGGAGTATTCTCTCTTGGACTCATCCATAATAGACTGATCTTGCTGATTTTTATTAGGACCATTTCTGTTGAAAAGAGGTTTGAATCCCTTCCTTCTCTGATAAAATTTCTCTTTCTTTGTATCCTTCCAAGATTTTTGTAAGGATTCTCTACCATTTCCTTTTTCATACATGTACTTATCCTTCCTAATGGTCTCTATCAAAGTTCTAGTCTCATCATATTGAATCTTGTCTTTATAAAAGGATGGCATCCCACTCAAAAAACTTTGTATCTTCACCTTCTCATCCTTGATAAAATCTACATGCTTCAACAATTCCAAGAACTTCTTTTCATATCCTCCCATGGTCATGATTCCTAACCAGAATTCAAATAACTCTTGCATTTTCTTGTCACATAAGTTCTCTAAAATATACTCCTTCTAAAACTATCTCTTAAACTGCTTCCAAGTGATCCTGCTCTCATTAATGTGTTCAACTTTCTTAAGCCGATCCCACCACATAACAACTTTTCCATGCAAATGGTATGTGGAAATTATGGCTTCTAGGTTAGATGAGTAGTTGTGCAACTGAAAATAATTCTTGATTCCCAACAACCATGCTTCAACATCATCTTCCCTTTCTCTTTCACCATCAAAGAATGGTGGCTTAAGATTCCTTAGTTCTCCTTGAAAACTATCCAATTCATTCCTTCTTCTTTGGTGCATAACAAGAGACATTTATGGACTGCTTATGGAGTCTTAAAATGCATATAATTCCCTTGTTAATTAAGGAGGTGAGTGATGTTTATGGATTTTTCTAGCGCTTATTGAATGACCAACTCTTCTGTAGTTATCTCTTCTTTCATTATGCATGCCTTATTCCTCATGTCTCGAGTCTAATCCATTATTTTCCTGCCTATGCAATTGATTTAAGCTTTGCATAACTTGAGAATTTATTTTATTTTGTTCTCTCATCATCTTCCTATTGTTTTCTTTGTAACTTTGCACTTCTATTCTCAAGCTTATCATAGTCTCTATTAATGTTTCTTGTTCCCCTATGCTCATGTTCCCATTTGATTATGTCTATGCATTACCAACACTGATATTTTGACCTTTGGCTTCTTTTTCATGACTGAAGACTCCCTCTCCTTTCTCCATGTCCCAAATATACATTCTTATCTTAAACTGATACTTTTATATCCCTTAATTATACAAAATTTGCAAGAAACCATTTTTTTTAGAATTTTGCATATTATAGAAAATTTTCAATTAATGATACAAGTCCTTTTTCTACTTAATTCATGAATAATTATATCATAGTTCTCCCAAGTCTAATAATTCCAAGTTATTCTTCTCTTAACCATATTTTTAATGACTATTGTCTTGCTCAATTCTGAGTCTTGAGAAAAAATTTATTGATGGCAAAGGCAACAAAGGAATATCCATTAGCACATGCAACATAGCTAAAAATGCTCAATGACCGTTCGATCATTGCTTCAGATTTAATCTTGACCGTGAGTCTAGTTTTATTCGAATTAGATCACAATCATCCCTCTTCTTACTGGCCACCTCAATACACAACACATTCTTGATGCATGGCAACCATCCTATTTGGACCTTGGATTAATCTAGACCATTGATCCCATTTTCACATAGCTTGACCTTTAGCTCACAACCACCGTCGGATCAGATCTCTCATTAGCCTCAATCGTTGATATCTTATCTTGATGGTTTAACCAAGGATATAAGGCATATCTTCTCACACCTCTGCAGCCTCCAAAATGTACTCCCGCATTCCAATGCACTCATTTTTCATCTATACTTAGACCCATTTCCAAGGATTTCTCTGTGGGTATAAGGCATATATTTTCTTACTTCCATGGCCTCTATAATGCACCTTCATGTTCCTTGACACTCACTTTTCACCCATACTTAGAAACTTTTCTAAGTTTTTCACCATGGGTCTACGAGACATCATGAGTTGTCGAATATCTCACCCTCTGATCCATTTGATATATGACAAGTGGCGACCTCTTGGGCCATTAGATCTCTCACCCTTTGGGTCATCTAATCTGTGAAAGGTGGAAACCTCCTAGGTTGTTCAATCGATTCCTCATACTTAGAAAATTACTCATATATAACCACGCTCTATGGAATCTCCATTATCACGATTCATTCTTGACACTTAGTCAATTTTCGAGATCTCACCGCACTCCACGAGACATCTCCATTCTTCTCTTATCCATGACCTCGTTCGTCTGACCTATTATTGATACTTAGTCGATTTTTGATATTTCACCACAGGTACACAAGGCATCTTCATTTGACCAATTCATTCTTTATACTTAGCTATTTCTTGAGACATCTCTGTCCAATCGATTCTTGGTACTCGATCATTTTTCAAAATCTCATTGCGAGCTGCGGGTCTACGACATTTTCCTGATTCTTGTGATCTTGTCTGTTTGACCGACTACCCATACTAAGTTAATAGTCAAGATCCTACCATGGGTTTGTAGGTTTGTGCTCATTTATTCACAACAAAATTCAATGCCTTGCGCGAGGTTTCATACTCCCCCCTTCTCATTTAAACCATGTATCTTTTCCTTTTCTTTATAAACCATTTGTATTTGCTTTCCTTTATATATATATATAATTTCTCCATTCATGTCAGTATGAGAAACCGTGACCTTCTTTTCAATCTTGACACTTCTCATATTTGTAATGAGATTCATCCAACTTTCCATCGCTCCACTCCCCTTAATCTTGTGTAGCCCTAAATATATTTCATGCACATACATCTTCATTCTTAATTCAGAGTAAACACACATAGCTCTTTCATAAATTCAATAATGCATAGTAGTCTTTGCACACAAAGACTGCTCAACACACAAGGGTATTCTCTACTTCCTCTATATTTTTCGATTCACAAACTATTTCCAACAAACTCCTCATGCAAACAACTTCTGCTTTTCTGTAGCGAAGAAAATCAATTTCCAAAGAAAGTCTCAATCCTGTAGCAGGCCCTTAAGGATTGGTGCTATAACCTACAACTTTGATACCAATATGTAATGTACCTAGCCATCGGGCTGAGCCATTCTACCTCAAAATGTCCATTTCATGAACGATTTGATATCAATTTGTAAGATACCCAACCACCAACAGGCTAGGTCACACTACTACAAGTCTCACCTCAAGATCTAAGTTTGATTTATGATAGCATTTAACTACTAGAGAAGCAAGAAATACATGCAATAACCAAGATTCATGCTATACTTAAATAATTCTTAAACATGCCATGCAAAATCATGACCGAAAAGTAGGCACATTATAAATATGAATCTCAGAGATAAGAATTAATACACAATGAAAATAAATATACAAGCATAGAAACACATGACAAAGAGAACTTATATTTTAATAAAGTCAATCACCAATTGGATGCAGACCAAAGACGTTCTACCCATCCTTAGACACCATTGTTCCAAATCTCAACAACATGTCACCCCTGAGCCAAGGCTATGAATCCACAAGGAGTGGTTCCAGAGCGACACTCAACTCCCCAAACTATTTAACACTCAAGCTCTCATAGGTTTCTCAACACACATAAATCCAAAGTACACCAACACTCTTCTTTCCATCCCACACCACCCAAAGACAATGAACCCCCTTCACTACCACACAGTCCCTTAGGATGTACACTTCTTTCTAAGGCTCCAAGGCATCTGATCAAGAATCTCCATGCTGTGACTCTTAGGATTTGCAGCTATGAACACATTTTAGCACATGCCAATGCATCTCAAGCATGTAAGAATCAATTCGTGGATGGAATACACCAGTAATTACTACAACCAACAAAACAATGGATTCTTTCTTTAGCAATTCATCCTCATGTGCCCACGAAGAACAAGAACGGATGAGGAATAATGAATGAGCAACAAATTAATGAAGAGTTAACAAGTGAATGAGTAAACAATGAGGAAGAACCCCCAAACAACCCACAAGAGGTGTTTATGAAATTACATGTAATAAAGAACCACACGACATTTCCCCTAAGAAGCTCATGTAACTACTACTTTCTCTCTAAAATTACAAGATGGGTAAATAAAATATAATACAAATACTTAGCCCCCTCTCTCGTGGAATCATATCCCCCTATAACCCTTGCCCTTGTCCATCTTGCAGCCAATGATGGAAAAATGATCACATCAAATAATTTAAAGAAAAATGGAATAGCGGGTCCCTCAAATGCGTGTTGTGTGCCAACATAGAGGAATCAATCCAATATTTTTTCCTTGATTGCAATTATGAAAATGAGGTGTGCTCACATGCATTGGTTGGTATTATTCACCAAACTAGGCATCCTTGATCTTTTGATGAACATTTCTTAAAATGGTGTCATATGCATAGATAAATTTTTTGGGCATAAACCAATTTTTAAAAGGGTATGGGAAGCACTGCCAAAATTCCTCCGCTAGAAAATTTGGTTATCTAGAACAAAATAATTTTCAATAATGAAAGGTGCAATCCATCTCAAACTTCTCTAAAGGCCATTTCCCTTCTCCATCAACACTTGCGATTGAGAATAAAAACCTAGGTACAAGATCTATATAGTATGGAGGAAGATTGGCTATCATAATTCAAGTTAGATAAAATTGGCATCTCCTTCACCAGAAATAAAAAGGTCTTAATTCCACAATGAATTATTAGGAAAGATCCCTCAAAATTTTTGTCCTGGAAGACCCAACAACATTCCTACACAAGTTTTTTTGATGGAGCTTCTAAGAAAAAACCAAGGTTGGCGTGTGTGTGTGTGTGTGTGTGTGTGTGTTGAGGCAGGGGGGGAGGGGGAGTATCCGTGATCCTAAAGGAAACAAGTTTGTCTAATATGCTTAGGGCTTGGAAATGTCTCAAATAATATTTCTAAGCCTTACTCATTGTGGCATGGTCTCATCATTGCAAATGAATAAGGTATCAGAATCTCGATAGTTCTTGGAGACTCTATGTTGGTTATTAAAGAAATGATGGATCATGATATCCCAAGGGGAACAAACTGAACTCTCTCATCTATAGAATCAAATGAATCTTCTCTCTTTTTGATAAGACCTTGTTTTATCACATAAGAGGGAGTTGAATGGTGAAGTAGACCATTGGGCTTAGGTGGCCTCATCCTTAGGTCTTGGTACTCTAATAAAAAATGGGGTTCTTATCCTTATCTCAGTTCCTTGAAAACATTAAATGACACCTTTATCAATATGCATTCAATACTGCCCACAGGGGTGTAGACCGATTGGCAAGTGCCGTGTAAATGGAAGGGAATATGTAAAAAGAGGTCTCGAGGTCGATTCTCACCCTGATTTACTTGTGCTCCATTCTTGTGAGCTACGTGGAAGCACCTGGGAAAGATAGGATGTGGCCTCAACTCCCACACTTGGTTCGAAAATATCCTTTCATTGTGAAAGGAATTTTAAATAAAATCATGGACAATTTAGATTTAAAATAGGTTCATAGAATCCTCTATAGGCATGAAGAGAGCACTCAGGAAAACAATAGGTATTTAATGCTAATTTCCTCTAAAATCATAGAATTAGAATAGGCCAGTGCCATGCATAATGCAAACATCATGAATCTTATCCTTCTTAAAAAGCAACATACATATTCTCTAGAAGTTGAGTGTGACAGTCTTCGTTCTCTAGTTTTCTCTAAGAATTTGGAACCCTTCTCTCTCGCTTCCAACAACCATGGCTCTAGGAATTCAATGCAAGTGGGATTAATGGAGGATTAAACTGTTTTCCAGAATCAATATCCCATGGAAATTGAGGATATAATTTAAATTTATGGTCTCGACTAGTTTTTTCTTTTCTTATAAACAACACTAGACTGTTGGAATATTGTCTACCTCGTCATAAATTTTGTTGGAATTTCTGGTCTCTGTGCATACCACCACCACCTTGACATACTACCACTGCCACTGATAAGCGCAATGATTTAGCTCAGACCACCCA
Source organism: Picea abies (assembly GCA_900067695.1). Taxonomy (NCBI): domain Eukaryota; kingdom Viridiplantae; phylum Streptophyta; class Pinopsida; order Pinales; family Pinaceae; genus Picea; species Picea abies. The sequence goes on along the minus strand of CBVK0103006777.1, from coordinate 5,427 downwards.
ACCCAAAACATATACTGCACTAGACATTCTGAAACTTTGGGCTGAAACTCACTCTAAAATAGGTATTTTGAAATTGCCAGTATGCATTCGGTTGGATGAAATCAATGTATCAAAGCGTTAAATGTACAATCATGAATAATAAAGATGACTTTTGAAATTTTCAGATTTATCGTCATTCAAATTTAGTTAGCCAATCTTTAGCAATGTTGGAATTTTGGATTATTTAGCAATGTTGTAATTTTGAATTTTTATTGGAAAATTATTGTAATTAGATTGCGCAATGTTAATATGGATAAAACTCTATTCATTCAAAATTATTATAATTAGGTGTTAAATGAAAAATATTGATTACTCTTTTCCATTATTGTAATTAAATTATACAATATTAATATCTTAGTGTTAATATCTTAATATCTGATAAAATTCCGTCCATTTGCAAATGACTCTAATTAGAGTTTAAATTAAAAACATTGATTGTTCTTCTTATTATTTTGATTACCTAAAGAAAATACCATAAAAAATGCCTTGCCTACTGAGAAACTGATAGAAGTGCCATTATTTTGATTAGCTAAAGAAAATACCATAAAAATTACCTTGCCTACTCATAAATTTAATTAAGTGTCGATCTTGTTCTGCACCAATGTATGGAGCTTTGGGTTGGGATTTTTTGTTGAAAGTCTCGTCTTGACTAGTTTTTTCTTTGCTTATAAACAACACTCTATTGTTTTTTTTCTTTGTTGATAAACAACACTTTATTGTTTTTTTTCTTTGCTTATAAAAAACACTAGAATTGAGGTATGAATATTGTGTAATGTATTAATTTATATAGTCATGTAAGTTTATATCATAATGTAAGTGTGATGACAACAAAAAATTTTCATAATTCTCTCCTCAAACTAAGGTTATATTGTGGAATCAGAGTTAACTATAATTTGTGAATAAAACATCTCAAGTAAGGCACCACAAGTCATTATGTGTATTTTAATGGCTTACACATGAAACTATGTTTATTTCAGTGACTTGACATATTAACTAGACAGAGATTAATTGTTTTGCAACTATTTCCCTTGTTCATTAATCACAATCTTCAATATATATTCGATTTATTTATTATTATACCTTACCCCACACGAAATATCCACATGTCAAACATATATAATATATTATATATATAGAAGACTCGTATATCCAAACCTTTATTGATTTACACTTACACATCTTATGAGATTTAGTTGTCATCATGAGTTGCATTCATTTTAGTAATTAAGCATTAAATGTATACATGGTAATGAGATTTAATATATCAAATGTATACATGGTAATGAGATTTAATATATCAAGAAAAAGGACTCAACTCTTTATATATTTTTTTCAATATTAAACTTGTAACTATATTTTAATTCAACAATTCTAGTACATCTTCAAGCCACCATTCTAGGTATGTCAATTGTTTATCTTTTTAATGTAGTTTTTTCATGAATTACTTTTATCAATGTTAATTTTAATTATATAACAATTAAGTGAGAGTTGTTATGTCAAAACACAATTTTGTTATGAAATTATATAGAGATTTTATTTTTTATCTTTAAAAAAATCTTTTTTTCCAAATGTTTTGTAGGTTGCATTAAAAGTTTTTGTTTGCACATCAATAACATATGACAAAATAAGAATTAATACAATAACAAAACCCTACTTATCCCTTCCATTTCTTCTTTTTAAGAAACATTAGATGTAAGATAGCTTTACTCATTTCAAAATCGTTTAAGCACACTATAAGAGGTTATGTGAAGATGGAATGGGCCATCCTTAGGCCATGAAAACATGGTAAATATTCAAGCATTGTAACCTACTAACCACATAAAACATTAAAATATGCATCATAATGAAAAAAGAAAACCTTTAGAGATCATTTTGTAGACAAGTTTTGAATCAAGTTGATATTCATTTAATGATGCTTAATATTCTTATGGGGTGGTTATTAAAGCATTTCTAGAATTTGGCCTTCCTCTTGGCACAACAATGGTGTCATTGGAATGATGGTCGAAATGAGGTACGATTCTAGATCGAGTAGCTGAAAACCTATTTGAAATGAATAATGTATGGATTAGTGGTGAAAATTTTCCATATTTGTTGATTTTGACACAATTTTAGTTCATATTTAATATCTTAGATCCATGATTAGACATTTCCTCATTGTTAATTGATGTTGACATGTTTTAGATCATATTTAATCTTTGAGAAAAAAATGTATACTAAGTATGAATTCCAAGAATGGTGTGCAGATATGAAACGAGAACTAGTGTATTCCTTTGCACTTTGAACTATACTCATTACTCATCCAACTTAAGTTTTTAATGCCAGATTATACTCTAAATGATTAAGTTTGATAGAATTAGTAACATGTAAAATAGAATTTCATGATTTAAATAACTAAATTAATAAGCATGCTCTAATATGAAAAATAGTTTTGAAGGATTTTAATGCTTAAATTAATAGAAATGTTGTAAATGATGTAAAATAGTTTTTCTTAGTTTAAATGATTTATCTTATAAAAATTATAATATGTAAATTTATTTTATTGTTTAGACATCTTCAAAGATAAGAAGTAACAATAAATTCTATAGATTAAAAAAAAAACACAGGGTGAGTGCAAGCTCATTATGGTCTTTCACAATGTGTTAATGGCAATGAAAACATGGAAAAACAACAATATGTTAACTTGGAGGGATTATTTTCTTAAGTACCAAAGACTGAATATAGAAATATCACAATATATCCATAGAGAAATATAGAGGAAACCACATTGTATTATAAGAAAACCCTTGAGGTAGAGAAACACCATACAATGGATCCTATTATGGAAGGGATCCTCTCATGTTTACTTGCTTCTTCGAGGGGGACAATGTTAACATGGATAAAACTCTATCCATTCAAAATGATTATAATTAGATGTTAAATGAATAATGAAAAATATTGATTACTCTTTTCCATTATTGTAATTAGATTATACAATATTAATATCTTAGTGTTAATATCTTAATATCGAATAAAATTCCATCCATTCGAAATGACTCTAATTAGAGTTCAAATTAAAAACACTGATTGTTCTTCCCATTATTTTGATTATCTAAAGAAAAGACCATAAAAATTGCCTTTCCTACTGAGAAATTGATAGAAGTATCGATCTTGTTCTCCATTATTTTGATTAGCTAAAGAAAAGACCATAAAAACTGCCTTTCCTATTGAGAAATTGATAGAAGTGTCGATCTTGTTCTGCACCAATGTATGCAGATTTGGGTTGTGAGTTGTTGTTGAAAGTATGGTGTCGAATAGTTTTTTCTTTGCTTATAAAAAAACACTCAATTGTTTTTTTTTCTTTGCTTATAAACAACGTTGGAATTGAGGTAGGAATATTGTGTAATGTATTAATTTATATGGTAATGTAAGTTTATATTGTAATGTAAGTTTGATGAAGGTAAAAAAATTGCATAATTCTCTCCTCAAACTGAGGTTATGTTGTGGAATCAGGGTTAACTATAATGTGTGAATAAAACATCTCAAATCCCATACCACAAGTCATTGAAATACACATAGTTTCATGTGTGGAGTCGTCAAAATACACATAATGACTTGTGGTATGGAATTGAGGTAGGAATATTGTGTAATGTATTAATTTATATGGTAATGTAAGTTTGATGAAGGTAAAAATTGCATAATTCTCTCCTCAAATTGAGGTTATATTGTGGAATCAGAGTTCAGTGTAATGTGTGAATAAAACATCTCAAATCTAGTATCACAAGTCACTATGTGTATTTTGACGACTCCATACATGAAATTATGTGTATTTCAATGACTTGACATATTAATTAGGCAGGGATTAGCTACTTTGCAACTATTTCCCTTATTTAACTTCCCTAATCATCATCCATTTGGTAGTTGTGGAAAGACACATTATTTTCTTTATTTTCTTCACCACCAGTTTCTATGTTGATAGTTGTCCACCCATCAATTGTTAAATCAACACGTTATTATTTAAATTTTCTTCACATTCCAAATCCTTTTTGGCTTCATGAATGAATTCTAGAGAAATTAAGGATTTCCAATGTAATGATTCAAATGGACAATTAGATAAATGGAATTTTAGTCCATTGAAAACATAAATGCATCCATGGTAACTTAGACTTCTGAAAAATAACTCTTCACAAAGTAGAACATACAATTTTTATTGACATATTTAATATATGGTATATGGTCAATGGTAAAAATTAGAAATACTTATTTTCTTAGGTCATAGTGAAAATTAGAAATAATTATTTTCTTAGGTTATAATGAAAATTAGAAATACTTATTTTCTTAGGTCATAGGGTAATAAATTTTCGACTCCAACAATGGAATTTTTTCTTGCATGTGATTAGATATCCTTATATGAACCATAGTATGTTGCGAGGTTTTCAGGTTGCATATTGGAATGTAAACAAATTTATATTTCTAAATATATTTAGATAAAATAAATAAAATAATTCCTTTTACAAAAAGCAAAGAATGTTATATTGTTAGTTGAAAAGACTCATTGCCTAGTTTTCTCTACCTTTAGGCTTCTTATTCAAAATTTGTAGAAGGGATTCCTTTTCCCTTCCCATCACAAGTCTATGTAATGTCGCCAACTAAGATATGGTGGAATATTATGTTTACTATCCAAAAATTGTAGTTTTTGTTTGTGTAAATTTGTCAAACACTTTGCATTAATGCTACTGCTAACTCTTACAAACACTTTTCATATGTTTCAAGGATAAGAATATTGTCAAACATGTTGCATGCATCCATTACATAAAACATAGAGAATATAACCATGACATCTTATTATGGGTTGAAACAAAAATACAAATATCTCTAATGGCTTTAATAACAACTGCAAAATACTCCTAAACACACAGGTCTAATGGTTGCAAGGCAACTGCAATGTCCACTAACATAAAACAATTCAAATAGAAATCCTGGAATGATGCCAATAAAGGGTGTCAACTTCTTCAAGGCTATCCTAGCCTTACAATGATCTACTCAAACATTGTATTCTCTACAAATTACCCTTCGATTCCTCCTATAACCCTCACAAATCTGATCCAAAAGGCCTGCTGCAACTCCCGATTGTAGAGGTCCTCGCAGGACAAAGCCCTACGTCTAGTGGGGCCTTGCAGGTCCCACTATACTCAACCTGTGGGGATGCCTTTAACCAAGGTTTCTCTGAAACCCTCTTGATACCTGCCAAAAATATGGGCTTGAACTCTTCTAGAAAATCCTCACAAAATTCCTACGCATTCGGTATAAATCCAACTAAATACAAACCCCAAACTGAATCTCCAATGAAAATCCTAGATGGACTCCCCTATTGTCTAGATAGGATGGGTATTGCACCACTGAAACTAAACT